>SDVV010014610.1:0-14756 GCA_016164225.1 Gammarus roeselii
CGCGTTGCGGTTGGAGTCTATCTAATCTGTGAAGCCATAGACCTTGTACCAATTTCGACGATACTGGCTGTGCGCACTGTCGCGCGTGCATGTTATTCTTGGAGTTCTTGGTGGTTGGAGGCGGGGATTCGTTTTGTCTGAGTCTTTGTCTTGCCTGAGTAAATGAATTGTAATGAAAATAAAATAGACCGCGTAGCTGTGAACATTGTGTTGCGTTGCTGCCGGAGCTGACTTTGTCCGTGTGGTCGTGAACCTTGTGCCAGTTTCGACGATACTATCTGGGCGCACTGACGTATGGACATATAACTCATGAGATTCTAAGGGGTTGGAGGCGAGGATTCGTTTCGTTGCCTCTGAGTCTTTATCTTACCTAAATAAATAAATTGTATTTATACTACTAAACCGCGTAGCTGTAAATATTGTGTTGCGTTGCTGTCGGAGCTGATGCTGCCCGTGTAGCCACTGACCTTGTACTAATCTCGAAGATGCTACCTGTACGTACTAGGGTGCGTACATATCACTCTTTATGTTCTAAAGGATTGGAAGCGGAAATCAGTTTCGAGTAAGCGTTTTTTCTTATGTTACAAGCGTTGTTTCGTTTTTTACCCGCACACTTATGCGTGCGTGCCTACTGTAATCAATGATCATCGAGCCCAACGGGGGAGCCTATTATGACTCACGTTGAGGCTCTGGTGAAAATGAGGCTCAAATCAATAACGTGACTCGGAGTGACTTTACGTTTTTTCAGTAAGGTTCGTTCACTTGAATTTCGGCAGAAGTGGGTAAGTTTATGCCGGTTTCAATGTGTTAATGTGGTGTTCAGATTATTTCGTTCACGTTGAATTCTAAGGAATTGTGCAGGGCCTTCTAATTTTCAGTGTATTATGTATGGGTGGAACTTACGTTTTCCATTTTAATTCCAATTTTTGTCTATACTGAATGTGAGACGTTAGAATTCCAGTGGATTTTTTATGTGATATTATTTTCCCTGTTTAAATTTATTTTGTCATTTGCTGGGAAAGGTTCAAATTTATTTGGTCAAGTTCACATAATTTGCAGCCAAATTTATATTAATGTAACCAATTTTAGTGCATTTTATTGTGTGGATCTCATTTTCTTATTTAAATCTTATTAATCACAATTTTGTACCTATATGACTATGAGGTGTTAAATTTCAAATCATTTAATTGTGTGGATCTTATTTTTCTCATTTTAAATTCTTATGGTGTTCACATTGACAGTGATGTATTATTTGTGCGGACTTTTTTTTTCATTTATGTGATTGGTTGTTACATTTGTTGAGGCTTGTTCACATAATTTCGACAAAGTTTGTGTATTTCTGAGGATCTTATTTGCTTAGTCTAACTTCATGCTGATTGCAGTTCCGTGAAAGATTGATGGAGGTCATTATGTTGCACTTCCACTACTGATTTTCGTGAAATCTTATAGTGAAATTCATCTTCTATGAATAAGTGCTGTCCTTCATTTCCGCTTTGCCTTTTCGTGTGACTAAATGCTACCGATTTATCCGTTAGTATCCTTGGATTCTTGCGCGTATTCGTGCCTATGTAAATTGAACCGCTAACGGAATGGCAAATTTGGTAATTAGCAACCATTTTATAAGTGCTGATTACCCCTTTTACCTTTACTATTTTGCGAGAGTGAGGTTTAGGGAAAATTAGGGTATTTATGGACATGCTGGATATTTGACTGGTACTTGCGTATCACCGCTGGCAGCGTCAACGGCAGAATGTAATGGCGAGCGTCAACGCGTTTGTGTGTAAGGAGTGTGCATCTGAATGTCACATAGAAGCATCTTCGCGGCGAGCGGGAGTTTGCGCGCAATAGCTTTTCTCGATTTTGTTTGATCGATTTTGAAACTTTGCGATCGTAATAATGGCTCATGGGAAAAAAGTCGGCACGCGAGCTAGCACGAGGCAGAAAGAGAAGTTAGTTGGCGCAGCATCAGTTACCCAGCCACTCGCGACGCAATGTACCCCGCTAAAAGATGCATTCGCCAGTCAACCCTTGACACCCGCCAACCTGCCGAATATGGAGTAGCCACATGCCTTAATTAGCCGCACACCACAAAATCTATGATTGTGGCCACCAAGGCAAACCGCACCAGTCAGGCAAGCCGCGGCAGTTCAACCTGCGCTGTACCTAGTATCGCCACAGGATTCCGGGCAATGGCTGGCGGGACCCCCGCCTTCTAGGGCAATCCCTGCGCTATCTCGGATAGAGAGTGCCGCAATCCCACTGAGTTTGCGATCACGCAGCCGATCGACAAGGAGGGGGAGTCAATGGTTGGTACATAATACTAACCCCATACCGACCCTTCTTATACGTCCTAGCCGGCATGCTGCTGCCCAGTCCGTGGCAAACGAGATAGGGGATTTGGCACTAGCAGACGAACCGATCCAACCGATCCAACCCAGTCAGCCCATCGGCTTCCAATAAATGTAACGCTCCACCAACATCATCCAGCGTCCATTCCCCCCCCCTTTTCCCTCCCCATATCGAGCACCGCACCTCCCCATATATATATGGCAGTCATCTTCATCTGCGCCGATCTAATTAAGGCCGTAAGCGACGGCAAGGAGGACTGTAGCGCACATGTTGAGCAGCGTACTAACATAACAGCCTTGCTCGAGATGAATATGACAGGCTGCAAGCTTCAGCAAAAGATAAATTAATAGAACTTGCATTCACGAGCCTTACCGACGCGATGGAATGGATCAAATTCTCCCGGGACGAGTCGGCCAAAAAGCATTTTACCACCGCCGTCGCTGACGTGAATGACAGCTGGCAGCGTAAGAGCCAGACAGCGCGAGAATACATCAAGGAGCAAGCGAAAACGTTCAGGACGGAACATGGGAATAACCACGACGAGGTCCTCATCACAATATTGATTCCTCACTTGAACGAGCGCGTTACAAGCTGTTTAAAGCGCTCCTTCAAACCGGTGACCATTGAGGAGCTGATGATGGCGTTATGCCGCGTCGAAAACGAGGCAATATCGAGAATACGACCCGTCGATGGCAGAGCAAGTCAAGACACGGCAAAACGTTATGCACGCGGAACAGCACCAAAACTTTCGGCTAAGCGGGCCGAAGTTGACGTAGAAACCCAATACCTGTACCCAGCATACCCGGGACCAAAGGCAATTGTTACCCCAAGACCTGCACCTCCCCCCCTCCCAACCATGCCGCGATCCTACATGCGACCACGATACCGCCATCCAGGAGAGGCAACACGCCACCAATACAGCCCACTCCCAACAGTGGTTACCGCACCGCCCCTCGCCACAGCCCATATCCTCCTCCCAGACCCAGTGGTGCTACCATCAATTGCCACAAATATGCTGGCGAAGGCCACAAGGCTAGGCAATGTCCTACCCACGGGGAGAAAACTAGCAAACCCTAACCCATACAAGCGCGTATTAGGAATAGGTAGGGTATCATAGACCATTTTGAATATCAATGAATTTAATATGCGTGCATTGATTGACTCTGGATCAAGCCTGACCATTATAAAGGCAAGTTCTGCCAACGAGTTAGTCAAGCGAGGAAGCATCATCAAGCCTTGCGAAAATGTGATCAAAACCTCGACTGACTCTCGTAAAAATTGAAAACAAAATAAAGATATGCATGTCAACCCTCGAAGGCGATGTGGAAGGCTACGTATATATAATCAATACCAGCAGATTCTCCGGAAACTTGATGTTGAGTTCCGATTTAGTGGGACAATTGCATGCCATTATCGATTATCAAAAAATCGGAAAGTTGCATCCCTTCATAAACAAGAACGTCCATGCCAAAAGCACTATTGCCATCAGCAAGGAACTAATCATCGAGTTCATCGGTAGAGTGCCCACCGACGCGCGCGTACCTACCGGTACTGCAACTGTAATCCGGTTGCAAGCCCCTGCTTTCTTGGAAGGACGGAAGGTAGCAGCAGTGCCATTCATGAGGTACGACGGAGCAGCTGCGAGTACGGTGTGCGTGGTCAAGGATCATTGCTTGCACATAGTATATGTCAACTTCGATGATCGTCCAATAACATGGCGGGGAGGGACCAGGATGGCCAGGATACACGGACTCAACGAGGAAGAGGAAGATGAAACGGTTCTCTTTTGCAACAATAGCGAGAATTTTGGATAACACTCCAATGAGGAAGACGACAAAGATTCCGCCATTGCCCTGCAAATCGACTACGTGGATATCAGCAACTAGACCCGGACACCGGCGACACGGTGAAACAATATTGTGGAAATATAAGAGCACGATTACTGCTTCTGACACAGATATCGGGCATCTGGAAGACCACGAGCACCACATCCGAGTAACGGACGAGATCCCGATAAACGTGAAACAATGGCGTTTGCCATTTGCGCATAAGCAAATACTGGAAGAATGTGTCGCGGAAATGATTAAAGCTGAAATAACCCAGGAATTGAAGTCACCCTGGAGTGCCCCCGTTGTGGTCGTTAAGAAGCCGGACGGCTCAGCGAGGATCGTAATCGATTATCGACGTTCGAACGCTATCTAAGTCAAGGAAAAATACCCTATTCCTAGCATAGTAAACTCTGTGAGCAAATGGGAGGACACGTATTTATAGCAAAATCGATAGTTCATCAGCATTCCACCAAATCCCATTGAGCGAAGAGAGCCGCATGTACATCGCATCCGAAGCCGAGTCGGGACATAACGAATACCTTCGTATGTCTTTGGGATCGTCGAGAAGTGGCTTTAAATACCAAAGGACGGCATGTGTCATCTTGAAGCGACATCTCGGTCTGGGAAACTGCGCAATAGCCTTTCAAGACGACATTGGCATGTACGCGGAGACTGTAAAGGAACACCTCTAACGCTTAGAGGAGATCTTGGAATACTTTCAGGATTTTAAAAAATGCGTTTTCCCTAAAGCCCAAGTAAAATTCTTACGGCACATAATTAATCGAGACGGGGCCTGGCCTACCAAAACCAACATCGAGTCCATGCAAAAATACCCTGGACCTTCAACTGCAAGGAAAATCAAGTAATTTCTAGGAATGGTGGGGTTCTACGGCCGGTTAATTCCAAAATTATCGAATATGGCAGCGCCATTAACCCACATGACCAAGAATACTATCAAGTCGGGTGGAGGGAAGAATACGAGAAAACTTTTTTAACACTAGAAGACAAAATTACTAATGCCCCAGTATTGCAAGCTCCTGACTACGCCAAGGAATTCTTATTGCATACAAACGCATCACAGGTGGCTTTTGCAGCAGTCCTCAATAAAGAGAACGACAGAGTTGAGTTCCGCGTAGCGTACTACTCACGCAAACTCAAAGGCGCAGAAGAAAGGTACGCAGTCACCGAAATAAAAGCGCTCGCGGTTGTTGACAGCGTGAAACACTTTCATCCGTACTTGGCTGAACGTAAGTTTAAGGGGATAACGGATCACACGCCACTCCAAAACGTTTTCCAGTATAAGAACTAACAATAATCGTCTGGCACGGTGGGCCTTATGCCAAAGCCAGTACGATTATGAGGTGGAATACAAGGAGGGCCGCCTACACCATGTACCCGACGCTCTATCCAGAAACCCCGACTCTGATAAGCGAGGAAGTTTTTGCCGCCACCGAAGAAGTAGAAGCCGAAGAAGTTAGCCTCGCGGCTGCTCAGGATAAACCTAACGCAAGACAATGTTATCGCCGAACAAGATCAAAACGATACATGGGGTCCGAGTCGAAGGTTACTCGGCGGGGAAGTAGACAAAGATATTCTTAAATGGGAGACTAACTCAAATTATTTTAATTGAAGAAGGTTTACTCAGGAAACGAATGGTCATGAGGAAATCTCACATAACATACGAAACGATCGTCAAACCGTCATCACTAAAGAAATACGCTATAATCATGGTGCACGACTCCGAGATGGGAGGACATCAGGGCAACCTGCACACATGGAAACGCGCATGCGGTCAATATTATTGTCTAAACATGATCGCTGATATAAACGAATACATAGAAACGTGTTTGGTGTGTCAGCGACGCAAGCCTCATGGCACGATTGTCCCACCCATGGGTGAGTTCCCTGAAATAACAAGACCTCTGGAACGCATGGGCGTAGACCTAAAGAAGCTACCAGTATATCACGAGGGTTACTGCTACGTTTTAACGATGGTAGATCACCCAACGAAATATCTGATGACGTATCCTCTGCGCAGTAAATCAACGCAGGAAGTGACAGATAGGTTCCTGGAATTTGTGACCACATACTGAGCCATCGAGATCTTGGTTTCAGACCTAGGGACCGAGGTGACGTCCGCACTATTTCAGGATGTGTGCAAGAGACTCGGAACCATAGGTCAAACCTCCACAGCATTTAGCCCTCAAGGGAACGAAACTGTCAAAGTAGCACATCACACCCTGAGAAACAACCTATCGCGAATTGCTACGGACGACCAAATGTCATGGGAAAAGAATCTCCCATACGCCACACTGGCCATGAACACCGCGTATCACATGGTGGTGGAGCAACTTGTTTACCCCTTCAAGGATCAATTACACCATGGGGAGAATTACGCAGCAGGAGTGACGGCGTGCATGTATTCGGCGTTTAGGGTGGTCAGAGACTGATCCAGCAGGCGCACACAAGGATTGCCAAAAGGCGAGACAAGTTTGTTAGTGTTCGTGCGAAATGAGTGGCAGAATGCAAATCACGACAACCAATGGCCTCCTAAATATACCGGACCATACCGCGTGCTGGAATTAACGCGAAACAGCGCGCGCATTACGCATCTGTACATGAAGGCTCGAGAGCAATACGTGCCACTTCATCGATGCAAGTACGCTCGAATAAGAAACGACCCTTTTCTTCTCCAACTAAACAAAGAGAAAACGGACACACTATACGACGGCCCAACTAACGAAGGAAATGACGCAGAACACTTTGGGGAGCAGCAAACAAACGGCAATGAAACTGTAGTCAGATATAACCTGAGGCGTAAGCAAAATCCACTGCTGGTCGACTATAAACGAAAAGAGAAAAGGCGACTTACAAAAAACACAAAAATACTACACATATGAACAGAAACCAGTCCTCTAAATTTCCAAAATCTAGGTAATGTCAGCAACAGCAAATTTAAGCATTCGGGTATGTTGAACAATGGAGACTCGTCATGGAAGAACAACTAGAGCTTTACCGTGTACAGCGTAGTTATAGAATTATGAGCAAATTGTAAATTTCGAGGTACTTGCGCAGGCAAGACGCCTACCTATAACATAAACACGAACCCTTGTGGACATTAAAATTCATAACCTATGGACTATTAATGCAACGGTTAGGGTAAGCAAATGAGACTTGACCGGGAAACACCGATCAAAATCTGTGAACTTCCGTACTGGTAGTGTTTTAACCGCCGTAATCTAAGCAATACGAAGACAGATAAAGCAGCATGGGCAGTAGTAAAGTTGATCTGAGAATGGCAGTAACATTTGCTGCATTTTTGATTAGATGCGTCCTGAACGCGGGAAATTTGCTGTAGCACTTTTGTCAGGTGTATCTGCAGTTGCCGTACCGAATATTAAACGGAGTAAACATGAAAACATTTCGACACGTCAGAAGTAACGTAAGCTGTGCACGGGCTTTCCCATCCAGATGTACATGGATTGGAAAGCTTATGATCCTTTGATTAGTGTCATGATGTATCCAAGCTTCCTTCAATAACCAATGAAAATGGAACATAGCAAGAAGGAAAGAAGCAGTACGCAAGCGTGGGGAAAATTGTGGGATGCGCAGGATGTACATATGACCCTTCGAAGGATATTTCTCCCCTCTTTTTTTGTGTGAATTTAAAATTTCATAACATGAGTACGCACCCCTGTGGACACTGAAATTCATGAGCATATGGACTATTAAAGCACCAGTGAAATAAAGCAAACGAAATATTATCGGGAAACCCTGGCATCGATCGACTTTGTGACTTTCCGTACTGGTAAATATTCGAAACGAAACATTACTGGGAAAGCACCGACGGCATCTGTCAATTTCCGAACTGATAAATAATTTCTATATGCTGTAATCAAAGCGAGGCAAAGACCTGAAGCTGTCCAGGTAGTTGCAAAGTTGATCTGAAAATGACAGGGCCATTGCCTGCATTTTCGACACGATGCGTCCTGATGCGGTAAATTCGTTGTAGCGAAATTGTCAAGGATATCTGCATTTGCCGTACCGAATATTGAACGGAGTAAGCATGGAAACATGTCAAAACGCCAGAGGTAACGTAAGGTGTGCAAGGGTTTTCCCATCCAGATGAATATGGAGTAGATAGCTTACGAGTATAGTAAAGTGCTACGAAACAGCCTACTGAAGGAATAAGATAGGCGTTAATTAGCGGTGGGCGGGGTAGGACGCGAAGCATGCAACTTGACTCAACCGGGCGTACGGGGGTTCGCGCAGAAACGGGATGCGGAGGCGGAGGGTACTGGAACTGGTTTGGTGTCCGAGTCAGCTTAGTGATGGGGGGGAGGAAGGAGGGGGCAAAGCGGAAGGGGGACGGCCAAAGTCAGACAAGCGGCTAACGGATGACTCATTATGATGAGTGGATGGACAGCTTTCGGATTATTCAAAAGGTATGTTAGAAGGTTATATATATTATTGGGCTTTTTATATGTTAATAGGTTATATAAATAGAACGTTTACGCATTACCTCTAGTGTTCGCATTTCACCGGGGCATTGCATGCAACCTTGTCTCATTCGGATGAATGGACGGATGGACGGACAGCGTTCGGAAATGCATTGGCACGGTTCATCTTTTGAACATTTTAATTTGTACTGTATATTGATATATATTTCTTCTTTAGATGGCTGTAGTGGAGTGTAATTGGTCACTAACTGTTATAGCAAGTTTTCTGGAGGGGGGATTGGTGCGGTAGAGAAACCCCTGAGGTAGAAAGTTGGATCCGCTCCTGGAAAATTAAGTTGGTTTGCTCTTGCCTGTTCCTTGTCTTATAAATTTGTTTCCGCGGCACGTTTGCTACGTTGTGAGTGTATATATTGCTATATATTTATAGCGGTTCATTGTTTCTCAATATTTTTTCTGTGGATAAATATGTTTTATAGGATTAGTGTGGTAGGTGTGTCTTATAACTAATTTGCAGCCTTAGTGTGCGAACGGCCCTGTCCGGTACCAGCCTGATATTGAATTTTAGGCAATGTTTTGCATCTTCTAGACTATTTCAGCCATATTTCGTAACAGAATTTTGATATTTTGGTATGTTATATGTATATAAAACATTTTGATATTTTATATGTTTACATAACATTCTGTTACGATTTAGCCGTGGGGACTTTAGTTAAAGAGATGTTAATTTAACCCTGTTTTGGACTGAGTTGAGGCTAATTTCATCAGATTTTGCATGTACTATACCGTATTTACGTAGAAGTATTCCACATCATTTACTATAGGTTTCACTTCTGTCGCTTGTATATCTTGGTATCTTATTCACATTTCTTGTTTGTTTGGTTACATGCTAGTTCATTCTCCTTCATCACGGCTTTATTGTATGTTTTGAATATGCAAGAGAATTAATCTTCTTGCTTTGTTATAACTCGTGAGTTTTAGTATAGGTCTTTCAGTTTTGTATGTTCTCTGTTGAATTCCCATCTTCAATGCAATCTGTTGGTTATTTGTACAATATCGGAATATATTACGTTTGTATCTACAGTATAGAACATTATTGCAGGTATAATTTAGTTACATATTGTTCATTTTTAGTGATTTATATATCTTCTTTCATCCTGATACAATATTTGCCGTGGTTATTATAGATTTAGAACAGACAATTTGTTACAAACTTGGTCTTGCTGTTAAGGTATTGTATATTTCTTGTACGACTATTCTTCAATATTTAGGAGGAGCTAGAGAGTCCCCAAGGCAAAAACCTAGTTATGTTTATGCCTGTTTGTATAAGTAAACCGATTTACTAGGATGGTTTCCCATTGTAGTAAAATTTTACTATCGGTTACAGCAGAGTAGATTATCTTATTTAGCTATTTATATATATATTGTTGATATTGTGTTTTTTTTCCACGGAAATCATATTAATGTATGTTTAAGAGGTGTATGTCTGTACTGCATCTTTGTGGAATTTTCGTCATTGATCCCTAGAAAATATGTTGTTTGACGTTTAGATGATAATTTACTGGATGGAGGGGTCCTAGTGTAGAGGTGATTTACACTCTTTGGTTGTCATTTTGGAGTTCATCTATGTTCAACGTGAATTATGTATGGTCTTGTAGACGTCGATCTTAAGTTCCATGGATTTGTTAGTGAGGTTATGCGACAAGCTACTCATCGTTGTAGTGGTTTACCTAAGTCATCAGTAAACAGAAGCCTAGCTTTTCATGACCACACACTCTCTGAGACTTATTCTTGACCACTGTACATGTGTCTAGATTTTGGTTATGTCCAGGATGTGTCTTTGTTCGAGGCTGTTCAGAGACGATGGGTTATCAGATGCGAGGTACGTCTGTGGCATCGTACCATGACTGGATGTTACCTCTAAATTCGTTATATATCAGTGGTAGATTGCTGAGAAGTGACCAAGTAAAGCATTTTAGAGTTCATTTTTTATGGCACAGTGGGTTTGGATTTTGTACTGCTAGAGGCATAGCATCAGTTAGGTCTAGGAATTTATTATAGATTTGAATGGTATCGCAATAAAAATAACATTATTCTCATGAACTCGGTGTTAAATGTCAGATATTTTTAGTATGGCTGTTATATTTGTATATATTCTTATTCATGAACCAGATCACGTAGGATATTGGACTAGGATTTGTCATCTGAGTGTGGTAGGATTCACCGTATATAATAGTTAATCATTGTTGCTTAGGGTAGAGTTGAGAACCTTATTTAGCTATTGTATAGTTTTTGTTTTACATTTTTTGACTAAGTTTACGGAATGTTGGGTATAAAATACGCTGAATTGGATGTAATGCTTCACAAATTGGTAGGTTCTACCTCTCGACACTGCATTTGGGTCCGGTTCCATGTTGCCTTGGAGAACTAATCTACCGGATTTGTGTTGAGTGTTAGTGTTGAAATTCTTCAATAATTTAATGTACATCTCAATTATGTTATTTAATCGAAGGTCTTTACTTGATGTTTATTCCCGCAAGTCTTACTTATATAAATGTTTGTAAGACGTTTGCAGTTTAGACACTTAAAAGTTATTGAATAATTCAGGCTTCGTTATGAGTCTGCGTTCTAATTCAGAATATTTGACTTCTTTGACCATTCACCAGATCCACTTTAACATTTTTTACTCTAGGTCTGTAATGAGGGCCTTAATCCTAACTCATCCTAACCTAAAATTACCAAGGTTTGTATTTTTTTTCCCCGTTTCATACTTATGTTAGATATTTTATTCATTGATTCAACCTTCATCCTTATCAAATCTATCCACTTGTCTCTGTAGTTTTACCAACCTTTAGCAGATTGTGTGCCTACATATACATAAATATTTTTTTTACTTCGCTTGTTACAAGTCCAGTTATATCGACCAGTTTCGAGTAATGTTAGGTCATCGCTCGTTTGTGGACGTACGAGTTCGAAACGTTTATTTAAGATTACCCATACGCCAGTAAGTGTTACGAGTGTTAAAGCGTTAGCAAAATTTATGTATGTTTTTACTGTTGGAATATGATTTTTTTGTAATGATGGATGTGATACTCCTACCATTTTCGTCTATTATATCAAATACTGAATAAATTCACTCCAACATATTAACTACAGATCTGCGTTGTAAGGTCCGCAATCCACAGGACCTAGGATATAAACCATGTCTTAGGTACATAATTAGCGAAATTTATATCAATGTAAGACAACATAGATCAAATATCGATGAAGGCAAAACGAGTTACCATACACTGCCAGATACATTATTACCTAGGCATCTTAACCTAATCCATCCAATAGTTATGTATTATAATCATGTTTGATGGTTATGTATGATATTGATATGTCTGAATCTATCCACAAGGTCTGTATATCTATCATATCAAAAGCAGTTGAATACATTTTCTCCAGTTTGGTCTAGCAAATATCCTTTTCCAGATGTTTAGATTCCAGAATTTATCGATATCTCTTTTACATGTTCGGATGAGACGTAGCAGCTAGGATCCAAGAGAACTAATGCACTTCAATTTGTTACATTTTTATTGTGGATCAGTTATACGCGATGTTAGGTTCAAAGATCTAGTCATTCTAACCAACTTAACCAATAATTATATATTTTCATTCATGTTTGATGGTTATGTATGATATTTAGTCATTATTTTGTGCGATGTACATATCAAATCCATTCCACACGGCTCTTTTACATACTTTTTCTTCTAATGTCACACACCAGGTATACACATACACGCTTTGTACGCATATGCAGGACTGGGCACGGTATAATGACGTCGTATGCAGGGATAGTTACCGATACAATGTAGACACACACACACACACATTTTGAATGCATATTCAGGATCGGTTAACATCTGAGGCACTTTACCTCTGATATACGTTTTTTTTAATCAGAACAAAATCCCATGTTATTGTTACAAGATATTTATTGTGGATCAGCTTCACGTCATGTTAGGTGAAAAAAACTAATCTTAACCTATCCGAACCTTTTCTAACCAGGAATTATATAGTATCGATCGAGTTTTCATGCATTTTATCACGGTTTGTTACCGCTATATACCGGCATTTACCGGCATATGCCGGTATAATGTAGCTGTATTCACGGTTTGATCCCGCCATATGCAGGCATATGTCGGCATATGCCGGCATAATGTAGGCGTATTCACGGTCGATGTCGGTATAATGTTGGCATTTACACACATTTTTGTAAAAGGGTTTCCATACACTGCCGGATGCATTAATACTTACGCAATCTAACCTCACCCATAGAACAACATCCCTGCCGTTGATACAAGATTTTATTTATGTGCAACAGCTTCATGGTATGTTATGTTAAAAGAAGTAATCATCCTTTCCTGAACTAACCTAACTTATGTACGGAATTCAGTCAATTTTGAAACGATGCATAATACATATCTCCACTTGTCTCTACATTTTGATCTATCTTTTGCAGTTTTGATAACTTACACCTAATTATTTCTACTTCGCAATCAATCTCGACTCATATATGTTACAGAGAGGTCGGAGTTTTCAATCTTAGGTGACATGATTCTCTCTCCTCATGTTTCATTACCAATAATTTTAAAACAAAGTCATATATACATTTGATTTTTTTAATGCAATTTTACACTTCTTATACTTGACATTACCCCAATTAATAATTCGGTTTCCTTCAATGTTCGATTTTTTTCATGCATTTTATCACGGTTTGATACCGCCATATGCCGGTATATGCTGGTATAATGCCGGCATATGGCGGGATCAAGCCGTGAATACAGCTACATTATACCGGCATATGCCGGCATATGTCGGAATCAAACCGTGAATACAGCTACATTATACATATACCGGCATGACGACATATGCCGGTATATGTCGTCATATGGCGGTAACAAACCGTGATAAAATGCACGAAAACTCGACCGATACCATATAATTCCTGGTTAGAAAAGGTTCGCATAGGTTAAGATGATTAGTTCTTTTCACCTAACATGACGTGAAGCTCGTCCACAGTAAATATCTTGTAACAATAACAAGGGATTTTGTTCTAATGGAAAAAACGTATATCAGAGGTAAAGGGCCTCAGATGTTACCCGATCCTGTATATGCATTCAAAATGTGTGTGTGTGTGTCTACATTGTATCGGTAACTATCCCTGTATACGACGTCATTATACAGTGCCCAGTCCTGCATATGCGTACAAAGCGTGTATGTGTATACCTGGTGTGTGACATTAGAAGAAAAAGTATGTAAAATAGAGTCGTGTGGAATGGATTTGATATGTACATCGCACAAAATAATGACTGAATATCATACATAACCATCAAACATGAATGAAAATATATAATTATTGGTTAAGTTGGTTAGAATGACTAGATCTTTGAACCTAACATAGCGTATAACTGATCAACAATAAATATGTAACAAATTGAAGTGCATTAGTTCTCTTGGATCCTACCTGCAGAATCTCATCCGAACATGTAACAGAGATATTGATAAATTCTGGAATCTAAACATCTGGAAAAATATATTTGCTGGACCAAATTGGAGAAAATTCATTCAACTGCTTTTGATATGATAGATATACAGCCCTTGTGGATAGATTCAGACATATCAATATCATTCATAACCGTCAAACTTGATTATAATACATAACTATTGGATGAACTAGGTTAAGATGCCTAGGTAATAATGTATTTGGCAGTGTGTAGTAACTCTTTTTGCATTCATCGATATTTGATCTATGTTGTCGTATATTGACATATATTTCGCTAATTATGTACCTTAGCCATGGTTTATATCCTAGGTCTTGTGGATTGCGGACCTTACAACGTAGATCTGTAGTAAATATGTTGGAGTGAATTTATTCAATATTTGATATAATAGACGAAAATGGTAGGAGTATCACATCCATCATTACAAAAAAATCATATTCCAACAGTATAAACATACATAAATTTTGCTAACGCTTTAACACTCGTAACACTTACTGACGTATGGGTAAGCTTGCATAAACGTTTCGAACTCGTCGAAAGTCCACAAACGAGCGATGACCTAACATTACATA
>SDVV010014611.1:0-14756 GCA_016164225.1 Gammarus roeselii
ACGCACCACCCTCATGCAATCACACACGTACCAATGACGGCAGGACGCACCACCCTCATGCAATCACACACGTACCAATGACGGCAGGACGCACCACCTTCATATAATCACACACGTAACAATGACGGCAGTACGCACCACCCTCATGCGATCACACACGTACCAATGGCGGCAGGACGCACCACTCTCATGCAATAAAACAGTAACCAATGAAGGCAGGACTCACCACTCTCATGCAATCACACACGTTACAATGACGGCAGGATGCACCACTCATGCAATCACACACGTACCAATGACGGCAGGATGCACCACTCTCATGCAATCACACACGTACCAATGATGGCAAGATGCACCACTCATGCAATCACATACGTACCAATGACGGCAGGATGCACCACTCTCACGCAATCACACATGCACCAATGACGGCAGGACGGACCACCTCATGCAATCACACACGTACCAATGACGGCAGGACGCACCACTCACATGCAATCACACACGTGCCAATGACGGCATGATGCACCATTCATGCAATCACACACGTATCAATAACGGCAGGATGCACCACTCTCATGCAATCACACTCGTACCAATGACGGCAGGATGCACCACTCTCATGCAATCACACTCGTACCAATGACGGCAAGATGCACCACTCATGCAATCACGTACGTACTAATGACGGCAGGATGCACCACTCTCATGCAATCACTCACGTACCAATGACGGCAGGATGCACCACTCATGCAATCACACACGTACCAATACATGGCTCCTTAGCACAAGAGTGCCGGTCAGGACTCCGCCACACACACTTCGTGTTATGAGTTAGATCCAAGTTCAGTGTCCCCGCCAGGTCCCGACAGCTTTACCTCGTTTACTCTTGCTGCGTCATTATTGCCGGACCCTCTCTTTCCCCCTCCACCCAGTTTCTCAACGAAGCGCTGAGGGCGGGAAAGCGCATCAGGGTCGGGTCGTAACTCATTAGTTCTCTATCATTCAGCACTTGCGCTATATTGATTGCACGCTCTATTTGTGCCTCTATACAGAGGATTCTCCTCCATGACGCGTGCATCATGCCACCTATCCGCCCAAACTTTGGTCGTTCTCCAGGCCTGCACCCATCCACCTCATTTCTTGTCAAATTATTCAAATATATTCAACTGTATAAATTTTTATGATTTAAATCAATAAGTTTATCGTCTATAATTAGCATGTTATTTACTAGTTTTTTGCGTATTGATATGTTGAACTCAATTTATTCCTTGCATTGCATTGATCTGGCTACTTAGCTAATGACTGAGCCACTGGGTTTATCGTCGGAAATGACTGAAATATCCCTACAGCTCTGACTGCTGGATGACAGAGCGATGACGTAGCAATAGCCAGTGGGGGGACAAATACAGATTATCGATACATTATCAAGATATCTTACAAAAATCGACTACATATATCGGACATAATAATAGCAATGAGTCTCTAAACACTGTATTTTGTACATCACCGTCAATAACGGGTTATTGTTCTGTCCTGTAGGCAGTCAAAACGGTAAAATGTTTCATATAATTAAACTCGTCAGGAATCACTGCCTTAAAAGAACGCGTTGTAATATCAATAAATATCTATGCTTAGCATTCCAGTTTATCCTTGGAGAAACAAAGGGAAACATTTGTTGTCAAATGCAAGGAATGGAAGTTGCATCACTTTGGCTTCGTATTTGGTTCATTATTCCATAGTGAAATGGATAAAAACTCGTTCATTAATAGAGTCCGGATTAAACTTTCGTAAGATCAAAGTTGCATTAAATAATTTTACATTTCCATGGTGACAATCTGCCATCCTAAGCTGTAGGCTGTTCTAAAACACTTCTTCGCACACGGGCATATACGCACGTGCAAGAGATCACTAACATGTTTCCATGGGGACAGAGCTTCCCTCCTGACCCGTTGGCCGCTCTACAACACTTCTTAGCACACGGGCATCTGTAACCGTGCATGAGATCACTAACATGTTCCCATGGGGACAAAGCTCCCCTCCTGACCCGCTGGCCGCTCTACAACACTTCTTAGCACACGGGCAAATATGCAAGTGCAAGAGATCACTAACATGTTTCCATGGGGACATAGCTCCCCTCCTGACCCGTTGGCCGCTCTACAACACTTCTTAGCACATGGGCATATATGCACGTGCATGAGATCAAATACATGTTTCCAAGGGGACAAAGCTCCCCTCCTGACCCGTTGGCCGCTCTACAACACTTCTTAACACAGGGGCATCTATGCACGTGCATGAGATCACTAACATGTTTAAATGGGGACAAAGCTCCCCTCCTGACCCTTTGGCCGCTCTACAACACCACTTTTTAGCACACGGGCATCTATGCACGTGCATAAGATCACTAACATGTTTCTATGGTGACAAAGCTCCCCTCCTGACCCGTTGGCCGCTATACAACACTTCTTAGCACACGGACAAATATGCACGTGCATGAGATCACTAACATGTTTCCACAGTGACATAACTCACCTTCAGACCCTTTGGCCGCTCTACAACACTTCTTAGCACACGGGCATCTATGCACGTGCATGAGATCACTAACATGTTTCCATGGCGACAATGCTCCCCTCCTGACCCGTTGACCGCTCAAGAACACTTCTTAGCACACGGAAAAATATGCACGTGCATGAGATCACTAACATGTTTCCATGGGGACAAAGATCCCTTCCTGACCCGTTGGCCGTTCTACAACACTTCTTAGCACGCGGGCAAATATGCCCGTGCATGGGATCACTAACAAGTTTCCATGGGGACAAAGCACCCCTCCTGACACTTTGGCCACTCTACAACACTTCTTAACACACGGCATCCATGCACGTGCATGAGATCACTAACATGTTTATATGGGGACAAAGCTCCCCTCCTGACCCTTTGGCCGCTCTACAACACCTCTTTTTAGCACACGGGCATCTATGCACGTGCATGAGATCACTAACATGTTTCTATGGGGACAAAGCTCCCCTCCTGACCTGCTGGTCGCTATACAACACTTCTTAGCACACGGGCAAATATGCACGTGCATGAGATCACTAACATGTTTCCATGGGGACAAAGCTCCCCTCCTGACCCTTTGGCCGCTCTACAACACTTCTTAGCACACGAGTATCCATGCACGTGCATGAGATCACAAACATGTTGTTTAACTTTTTCTTTACTCTAGCTGGGGAAAACTGGTGTTGAGGAAATAAACTTGATTGGGCATCGTAGTAGTTTATTTAACCAGGCTAGTTACGGAAATAGAGTTAAGTTGTGGTTCTTTTCATGAGCTAATACAATTTAACACATTATTGGGAAGTCAGCTGAGGGGGACAAAATTGGAGAGGGACGCGGACCAGATATGATATGCACGAAGACGGTGAAGTTGAGTCTTCAAGTCTTCAAGTGCACAAGTCTTCAAGTCTGATGGCTCAGCAACATGCAGAGCTTATATACTGGGGAATAGGTCATAACACCGCGGGGCGGATTGGAAAGCCAGATGACTGGGCGTGTTTTGGGGCCACGGAAGAGACCGTTCTCTTGCGGGCACTTGGCAGGGAACATGTGGCGTTCCAGGCAATTTACATGGTATTGTAACACTTATCCTGAATAGACACGCATCTATATT
Organism: Gammarus roeselii; assembly: GCA_016164225.1. Lineage (NCBI taxonomy): Eukaryota > Metazoa > Arthropoda > Malacostraca > Amphipoda > Gammaridae > Gammarus > Gammarus roeselii. Next base: position 3,668 of record SDVV010014611.1, read on the forward strand.
AGCAGTTTTAGAGTCAGTACGCGCAGCTATATTTGACACTTCAGCACCGGAGGTGACAGTTGGGTTTGTAGGAGAAAGGCTGCAGACACAGGCTAGCAGCGGTTAGTTCCTTGTTAGGCGGTTCGTGTCGAAGGCGCTAGTACACTTTATGGAGGTGCGGGCCGGAATACATTTTTGGGTCAGTAATAATACTAATAACGACACGGAGACTCGGCCGTGGGTCGGGTGCGAATAAAACTAAGGTGAAAACTACACAGTTCGTTTAACACTCCACCCTCTATCCTTAATTGATATTACAAAGTAATTATTAATTAAGTCTAAGAGTAATAAATTCCTGCAGAAGAACCTAAAGTATGCAAGCGACAGAAAATAAGGGCCGAAGACAAGCTTCTTGGTCGTTCCGCCAGGCCAGGTAGTGTAGTCGTCCTTGTAGGAGACAGCTGACGTGTTTTCTTCGACGTAGGTAGGTATAAAATAGGCGCGTGGTTTTCTGGACCCAGTACATAGGCGGGGCGCGGGGTCGTCCACTGGAGGCCGAAGATCGGTACATCGAAGCTCGGGAAGAAGTTGAGCCCGTACGCGAGTGGCAAGAAGAGTACACCATAATTAATTACTAAATACATATAATAGTTAGTTATGAACGTATTGTGAATTTGACTACAGCCCAGTGCGTTCCTTGTTAAAATACAGAGTTGATGTCTTAGTTGAAGGATAATTCAATGTAACTAGTGTAAATGCCATCAAACAAATGCCGGGGGGGGGGGACGCAAAGTCTAATTTAGTTTCTCAAGTATATCTAGGCAAGGCTGGATATAGTTCGGGAACAGGGGCCGATGGAGGATACACCTGTCTATCCGTGTTGGTACCTGCGTCAACATTATACGGCTTATGAATGTCTATCGGGAAGCTGTGAAATCTGCGTTCAAGTATGTGTGCCTCGCTTTTGGCTACATCTCGAATATGGTCACCTTTGACTCGTAAGCTTCCTTGAAAACCTCGCATTCATTCCCTATTTGGGAATAGAATCTTTTTAGTCCGTAGGCTATCTCTGACTCCGTGAAATCTTTCCTGCAGAGTGTGCAAAGTGGACTCACGTGACCCAGTATTTGTGTGTTTTTTGCTATGTATCCATTTGAGGAACAAAAAAGCTATGAAGAGGATATCAATGACAACAACTATAGTTAGAACAGTCTGGGCATTTATGGAGTATGTTGCGATCTGTTCTAGCTGCAAACCATGATAATCGAAGTCGATGGTAAATGGGTCATTTGAGTTTACTTTTTTAATCAGTTACCGGAGACTGGAGTGCACGACACTGGATTTGTTCACGTTGATGATAGGAAGATAAGTGAGGTCGAAAATAAAGGTAAAGGATTTGTTGGTCTCGGGGATTTCAATAGTTACCATCTGTTTAGCGGGACAGAGCAAATCATCAGTCTGCACGTCACAAGCTAAAGGAAGTTTATGAAGTCCCACGAGGGTATCTTTTGTCTCGCATAGATTCTGAAAAGTAGATTAGTCTATGCTGGTCCGTCTCTACCATAAATGTGTCCGTGAATCCGCTGTTGTGGTAGTTGCATAATTGCAAAATCGCAGTTGCGTTCTGTTGAAAAGCCTCCCATCCGCAGGTAAATTTCTGATCATAATAGATAGGTTTGACTTCCAAAAGGAGATGATTCGTCGCTAAGATGGAGTACATGTTAGTTTTATGCGTAATGATATAGGTATTGTTGCTTCTGAGTATCACGTTCCGTAATTCAGGGATAACAAGAGACGTTGAATCTGGTTTTAGGGGTGTGCTATAGTGTGAATACATCATATAACGTCGTATACGTCAGAGGTATGACCATCAAAAATTTATGATGTGATACTTTTTGTATTTTCAATATTTGCACTATGTGTTCTAGTTGATGTCGGGATATTTCAAGCGGGAAGTCTAGCGTTGGGAAAGACTTGCGACCTTCTACAACGATGTTATTCATGGATTTTAAGTCAATTAATTCAGGGTTTAATATACCTTCTTCGAGCAGAGATACTGTTAGCTCGCTTGATCTAGAAGTAGTCCGGATGTCCGTTAGGCATGTTAATAGCTGGTCTAGATTTCACTGAATTGCTTGATGAATGTATGTTAATTCTTGTGTATCAGTCAATTTATCAAGAACCTTCTTCACTGCATCAAAAGAATTAGTTACGTTTTGGGACAACATGTCTAGTCTCTCGTTAATTAATTTAATGAGTTTATTGTGTTGTTGGATACTTCTGTTTGAGGCGTCGACGTCGCCTTGATTACTGGTATCGAAAATTTTACAAAATAAGTAACTTCCCAGGAATCCTAATCCAATCACTAGCGGATTCCGGGGTTGTCTTTGTCTTCCTGGCTGTAAAGGCCTTACCTCGGACAAGTAGTTTATCAAGGAGGGGGCATTAATCGGATTGGTAATATTTAGTCCACTAATGGGGCGTCCGATTGAGTACTGAGACTAGTATTATTCGTACGTTGAGTTACTCCTGCCTTTTTCAGCATAGTCCAGACTATTGTAGCTTGGTCACGGAAGGCGTAGAATTTTGTCCAAAGTTCACTACCTTGGCCATTACAAAGTAACAAGTCATATATATAATGGAGGGTACTCAAATATTCAGTCTCTAACTTTAAGAACGTATATCCGTATCGGTTTAGTTGATTTCGGGTCACACCAACTAATTTAGTGTTTGCCAACACCTTGGCTTTTTCAGTAACAGCGTCCAAATCAGACGAGTACATAGAACAAGTGATATTGATATAGCCGATTTTTACTCGGGACAGAAAGAACGCACCTGGAATGTGGGCATATGCGGGCCAAGGGATGACAGTGACAGGCTTTGTCTCCGTAATCGTTGTTACTGATCGGGGGGCTTTTTCCCGGAATATGGGCCTGCTTGTGTCAGTGCAACATGAACCACGGCTCCCGCGAGTAGTATGGCCAATTCCATGGTACTTAGGGAATCTGTAACATATATATAAGGGGGTTAATCCCTTACGTATTTAAATATCATCACTCAAGAGTCTTGATACGACAGTGGTTATTCTAAGTGACATTGAATGGTACTTCCTACTTACTTTACTAGAAGAATACATTTATTAGCAAATTAACTATTCCGAACAAGACGATAGGTATGGTTACCTAATTTATACAAAGAAAGGGTATGGGCTGATTGGAGTGGTGCAGTGCAAGGTCGATGCCCTGCAGCGTGGGTAGGTGTGCGAGCTGCGTTGACCTTGTTCTTTCCCTTCTGTAGTGGCAAGCTACTAGGTCAGCATGCAGGCACTCACTGGCTGGATTCTTGCTGGAACCGGTTTGTGTGGAGGAGTGCTGACTGTTGGCGTAGCAGTCTGTGTACGGGTCAGGGGAGGTGGCGCGGTGCATGGCGGTTGCCGTGTAATTATATAGTCGGGATGGACTATAAATGTTTTCTTCATGGCAATTTCCTGGAGTTCCCACCCTTTCCCTTTGATTTTGTTCACTAAAAAGGGTCCGCGAACAGGCAAGTCTAGCTTTTGCTTAGAGATCTGCCGAAGGTTAGCGTAGGCCCGATCTCCCACTGAGATGTGATTAGCTTTTCTTCCAGCGTTTGCGTATGCAGTGTAGAAAGTTTGGGCAGTGAGAAGAGTGTCTCTACAGTGAGTTCGCACTTCTTGCAAGCGTTGTATCTGTTGACGTAGCTCTTCTTCACTATATTGTAGTTTGGGAGGCGTCAGGGTAGCAGTTGCGGAATCATAGCGGAAAAGAGCGTAGAATGGAGCCTTCCTTATACTACTGTTAAAAGTGTTGTTAATTGTTAACTGTATTGCTGGTAATAATTTATCCCAGTCGTCAACTGCTCGTTGATTAGAGTAAATTCTCAACAGTTTGTTTACTTCACGATTTATGCGTTCTGAGAGTCCTTGTGACGCTGCGTGGTATGGAGCTATTTCCACCTTTTTGGTGTTGTAGTATTTCAAAAAGTTAATCAGTTTATCGGAGGTATTCTTTGGGGCATTGTCAGTAATCATGAAACTGCTAGTGCCATAATTGGAATTGACTTGTCCTAGGGCTTCTATTATTGAATCAGTATCCTTGTGTTATTAAGGAAAAAGGATCGTGTATCTAGTAGTGTAATCTCTGATCGTCAATATGTACTGGTTTCCGTCTTCTGTTATTCACAGAGGACCGAGGATGTCAAACGATAAGTTGTGAAAGGGTCTGATGGGTACAGTATATTTCTTTATGGGAACTGGTTTGGGTACTTTCTTTGATTGAATGCATAGCTCACAATCATCACAAATTTGGGTTATCAGGTGGCGTTCTTGCAAGTTATAGAAGTTCCTAACAAACATTTTGAGTGTTCGTTCGGGTCCTTTGTGACCAGCAGTTGTGTCGGTATGTATTACTTTGAATGCTTGTGGCAGAAAACTGGTGGGAAGATATAGTACGAGGAATTCATCACTCAGGGTTCCTCTCTTTATTTTTCGTACTATGTAGAGTACGCCGTTGATTATCTTACTGTTTAACAGGATATCAGTGAAAATAGTCTTTTCCGTGTCTGGGTTACTAGAATGGGTACCGTCGTTTTTTAGCTGTCCAAATAGTTGACGACACGAGGAATCCTTCCTTTGCGCGTTTCGTAGTTCTTTTTCGGTCCATGGGACCTTCTCAACTGATAAAGTCGTCTATAGCTGAGTTGCAGATCTCGTTTCGCGCGAGGAGATCCTCGTGGAGATTCGTAGTTAAGATGTTAGTGCTGCTTGTGTCAACCGGTAGTCTTGATAGGGTATCCGCAAAGATGTTGTCTTTACCTTCCACATAATGGAGGTAAAAGGCGTATTCCTCGATCAATAGGGCCCATCTTTGAAAACAGACCTCTTTCGTGGGCTTCCTTAGAGCACCTAATAACGGTTTATGGTCAGGGTACACGTGTACGGCAAATAGTAAAATTATGTGCCTGAACTGTTCGAGTGCATATACGAGGGCTAAGGCCTCTTTCTTGGTCGTCGAATATTTTTTTTGCGCGCTATTGACAGTTATAGATACGTACGCCACGGGGTGCATTAGTCCTTCGTGCTTTTGCATTAGAACGGCGTCTATACCGGAATTTGAGGCGTCCGTGTAGAGATGAAACGGTAAGTGGTAATTTGAGAACTTCACTATCGCAGCCTGGGACAACTTCTTTTTGAGAGTTTCGACCGCAGTTGACTGCGCCGGAGTCCGTAGGAACATAGCGTTTCTTTATAGTAATTCGTAAAGAGGTTCCGCGATTTCTGCGAATTAATGCACGAACAGACGGAAATGAAGTACAACCTCAAGGAAAGATTGGGTTTGTTTTTTATTTGTTGGCATGGGCATCATCTTAATTGCAGCTACTCGCAAATTGGTCATTTTCATGCCTTCTTTAGTCATTTGTAAGACGCAATCTATTGTTTCCAAGTGTTGCTTAGCAGTTTTACTAAATAGGATGATATCATCCATGTACGCGAGACATTGGGGTCCTAGCGTCCCGTAGAGTACTTCATTAATTACACGGGCAAAAAATCCGGATGCACTCTGGAGACCAAATGGAATACGGTTCCATTCGTATATGCTGCTTTCTACAGTGAAAGCCGTTTTTTCGCAATCATTTGCATGAATCTCACACTGGTGATACGCACTAGCGAGGTCTAGAATACTAATGTAAGTAGATTGACCCAAAGAGTTGAGTACATCGGAGATGCGAGGCAGAGGATACGAAACGGGCTCTAGGATTTTATTTAATTCACGATAGTCGATGCAGGGACGTATGTCACTGTTACCGCGTTTGACTATGATAAATGGGCTGTTATAGGAAGACTTTGAGCACGAGATAGTTCCCTCATCTTGCATAGTTCTAATTACTTGGCCTAGTTTATCTTGAAACGCGCATGGTATTCGGTACGGTGCTTTGTTCACCACGATATTTTCTTTCAGGCTTAGTTTCAGCTGATATCCCGTGTATTTCCTTAACGGTTCACTGGGGTGAAAACAGCTGTTTCTGTGACGATTCAATATTTCCAGCATGGCTTTCGTCTCGTTGGGTCACCGCAACTAATGTCCTCTTGCGTTAGCGTTTTATAGCAATCGTTCGCGGGCAAGTCGGGCTCAACTGGTTGTGCCACAAGTACAGTTTCGGGTGTTAGATATTTAGCACTACATAGTTTCGTGCCCTTTTTCAGAACCACTGAGTGTTCGCTCAGGTTGGTGAAATGGACTTTCACGCTTTTGTTCTCAACTAGAGTAAGTACACTAGTTATGGCTACTGCAGGGTTGAGGTGAGTGTGATGTATTACTATCTCTCCGTACTTGTTTATTAACTTTAACCGTGTTCCTTGGTATCGTTACATCCTTACGAAAATGTACGTTACAACTTGTCTGGGACAAGTCTTGACTTGTACAGTTAGTGGTTGCTCGCTCAGGCGAAACCTGTTTGATCAGAACCGGTTCGTCAGCCGAGGTACCGTCCACTGCTGTGTTCTTGACCTTACTGTAGTCGGGTGGACTTTCACTCTCCTTAGCGGCACGGGCAACCTTCGCGGGAGAGCCACCTCTGATTACACTGTCCTTTAAAGTGAATCTGAGGACATGGGTTGGGGGCGATTCGCTAGTCGTGTTAGCGTCAAAAGAAAATCGTAGTCTCTTACTATGGAAGTCTATGACCGCATGCTTTAGAATATGCATGCCAATCAGCAGGTCATGTTTCATACGGTCATTCTTCTTGAATATTAGTACACGGGTGTTATAACATCCCGCAGGTGTCTCCACCTGCGCTATTGCTTGTCCTAGTATAGGAATTTGACTTCCATTCGCATCTAATACTTGGCCTCAATAGGGTTTCCAGCCGTAGACCTCATTTCTGAGCGTGGAGTCAGCTACGAGCGTCGTAGTAGCTTCTGTATCGATGTATGCTTTCAGTTCTCGTTCTTTAATTTCGACGTTTAAATGCGGGTCATTCATGCTATTCCCTTGCCGCTCCCTAGGGTGTGGAGTCCCTAGTCAGTACTGGTTAGGCTCGCCATTCCCTTCATATATGTTAGAGTCCCAGTCATCAACATCAACGTCATGTCTAGCAGGTACGTCGTGTTGGTCTGTCGTGGGCTCATCAGCCTGTGCCATGCGTACGTGGGCCTGTGGAACTTTTCATGGCTGTACGCGAGCATCGCGTATACATTCGATGGTGTTATGAGAATCTCTAATCTTACATTTGTCACAGTATTTTCCGTTTGCTTGAGCTAGCCGGGTTTTACATTGCTTAGCAGTGTGTCCATACTTGGTGCAAAAGGCACATGATTGACATTCCCTTTTAACATGACCAGTTTTCTCACAGTTGTAAAACATTATTGGCGACCGATTGTTATTAACTATGCGAGGTGCCGTCCTTGGTTCCGACGAGGAGGTGGGCGGGCGCGTTGAGTTAACCGGGGGTGTTTGGAACCGGGTCTGCCGAATGACTTCGTCCGGGTTGACTTGCTTTTTATATCGTCGTGAGCAACTTATATTGCTCTACAGTTTTCACTGTTTCGGACAGGAATCTTGTAGAAAAGTTTCTAGGACCGAAGTTTGACAGTTTGTCTTACATTTTGTTCGCCGTTTGAGAGGCTACAAAGAAGTGCATCACAAAATTATGTACGACGTTTAGCAAAGAGATCGGCGCAGCATTTGGTATCGAAGTGGAAGCGGAAGTAGAAGCGCTAGTAGGCGGCGGAGTCGGAACTGGGATGGTACTAGCCAATGAGGTTTCCTCGCTGAAGTCTCCCTTGGTAAGAGCTTCATTTGTAAGGTAGGCCTCTGCCACGGCACGTGACGCGTTTTCTAATGAGGTCATACCGCATAACATTTTGACTGGCGTGAGTGTCGTTCCTAGCAATGCTCGTGCGGCGTGTCGGAATTCAGTAACCTTGAAAGACGGGTACATATTGAGAAACTTGGATTTAATTTCATTAAATGTGACATGTCTGCCAGCGTAACAGGTGAGTAATTTAATCGCGTCTCCCCGTTTTTTATCAATGAGAGCGAAAAGGATTTGGAGTTTTTTATCGTCCGCTGTTACGTTATTCAGTAAGAAATGGTTTTCGACGGTACTCATGAACGTACACGTGTCAATATCGGGTTTGAAGTGCGTTTCGACTACTTTAGGATTGCCTGCAAATTTCGGTGAATCCTGTAGGACTGTGATTTGATTAAACGCCATTTTGTTGTTCAAAAGTTCCTAACTTCAATATGAAGTTACTTTCTAGCTTCACTTCACTTCACTTTTATGTTCACACTTGACACTTCACTAACCAGAAATGTTATGTTAACGGTTTAACGTGCATATCACACATATACTCAAGGTTTCTGGAGTTCGACGGGTTGTCCGTTGTTGCTCCTTCGGATTCTTGTAGTCGGATGCGATGCTCTCCTTTCAGCCGGTATCATGTCGTCTTCAACTTATAGAGGCGTTGCTGTTTTTACTAGGGATATTTTTCCCAATCTGACTCCCGATCCTGTCTGCAGCACCAGTATTAACTTTTTCTCTACTCTAGCTGGGGGAAACTGGTGTTGAGGAAATAAACTCGATTGTGCTTCGTAGTAGTTTATTTAACCAGGCTAGTTCCGAAAATAGAGTTAAGTTGTGGTTCTTTTCACGAGCTAATACAATTTACCACGTTAGTGGGAAGTCAGCTGAGGGGGACAAGATTGGAGAGGGACGCGGACCAGATATGATATGCACGGAGACGGTGAAGTTGAGTCTTCAAGTCTTCAAGTCCTCAATTCTTCAAGTCTGATGTCTCAGAAACATGCAGAGCTTATATACTGGGGAATAGGTCAAAACACCGCGGGGCGGATTGGAAAGCCAGATGGCTGGGCTTGTTTTGGGGCCACGGAAGAGACCGTTCTCTTGCGGGCACTTATCAGGGAACATGTTGCGGGCCAGGCAATCTACATGGTATTGTAACACTTATCCTGATTAGACACGCATCTATTTTAGCAGTTTTATAGTCAGGACGCGCAGCTATATTTGACACTTTAGCACCGGAGGTGACAGTTGGGTTTGTAGTAAAAAGGCTGCAGACACAGGCTAGCAGCAGTTAGTTCCTTGTTATGCGGTCCGTGTTGAAGGCGCTAGTACACTTTATGGAGGTGCGGGCCGGAATACATTTATGGGTCAGTAATAATACTAACAACGACAAGAGGACTCGGCCGTGGGTCGGGTGCGAATAAACCTTAGGTGAAAACTACACAGTTTGGTAAACAATGTTTCCATGGGGACAAACTCCCCTCTTGACCCGTTGGCCATTCTACACCACTTCTTAGCACACGGGCAAATATGCACGTGCATGAGACCACTAACATGTTTCCATGGGGACAAAGTTTCTCTCCTGAACCGTTGGCCGCTCTACAACACTTCTTAGCACACGGACAAATATGCACGTGCATGAGATCACTAGAATGTTATTTACTTGAGGGACAATATTTACGTTAGTTAAGTAATGAGATATATTTTTTACCCACAGATCTCCGGTTCCCAGAAACAAACGTTCAAAAACAGTTACGAGCGTATTCAAAAATGGACTGGTGATGATTATTTCTTGTTCATTAGATTTCATAAGTGCTAGAAACGCGTAGAAAGAGACAATTATGGAATAAATATTTGAAGCTATTATAAATATGATTGAAGTTTCCAGTAGGTGGATTCGTCTATGTTATCCCAATATGATGGTAATCTTAGAAATGTGATATGAACCTGTGAATATGGACTGTGATTATAGAAAAACAGTGAAATACACACGTGAGGAGCATCCCGGCCCCCTGTACGTGTGGATGTGTATGGCGTATTTTTTAAACGGTAAATTTGACGTAAAAACGGAGTGAAACGGTAGCTTTGCGGAGCCAATTAATGGGAAGTTATTTCGTGATAACTTCTGCAGAATTTCGGTGTCATTGATTGGTAGATCATTTCCATCGGGACCAAATTGTGAGCCTAGCAACTTTGGTACCTGTTGAACCCTTTAACAGGAAGAACAGAAAGGAAAAAAACTTAGGGCTGAATAAATGTTTGAATTATCGAAATAGTCTGATTTTGATAAGAATTAATTGATCTAAATGTAGTTTCATATTACTTAGAATATTGTTTTGCATTGAGAAATGTTCTGGTGTGGAAGTGCCAATTGGTTTAATCGTAACTGAAACATAGCTGGTAGATAGTGTCTCACCATATGACATCGATTCTTAGATCTGCAATGAATAGAACGTTTTGGTACTTGAATTTCATATAGATCACCAACACGATTTGCTGAATTTTAATGTATTCTGTGTTGAACCCTTCAGATGTATGCTGAACTGAAACAGGACCCAACAACTGCTATGGCATCCTAATTGAAACGGTACCTGAAGCTTTGTTTCAGTAATATTCACGGAAATATGTACAGTTTTATATTTGTCCATTTTTTTTTGTTTGCATCATTAAGGCTTGTCACATCTTTTAATAAGAAAAGATTGTTACTGATGCCCGAGTAAGTCACAATACTCACTACGGAAGCAATAGAAAAATGTATTAAAGTATTTTTTATTTACTGCTTCCATAAAAGAATGTTAAAGGCTTCAATGTTGCGAAAGAATTTTTCTTGCGTCTGATTTATAATCAGCAATGAGTAGTAGGGCAGGAGAATATTAGAAAAAGAACACATTCATTCAAATTTAAATTAAATAGTAAAATTAGTAAACAAATGGGATGATTCAAATTGTTAAAATTAATTGTCCACTTTTTAGGAACATATATAAAATTCCTGTAATAATGTACAAAAACCGTTGTTGTGTGTAATTAGATCCTGAATGCCGATAGTATAACTCTTAGTGGTACGTATCAGTTCACCACTCCTGCTTGGGGACCTGCCTTTTTAGCTACTAATGGATCAAGACGACACCGTTTAAATTTTAATTTAAATTCATTAAATTGAAATTTGACGATTTAATATCATTAAATTTCCATTTTCATTGATCGATAGGATCATAAGGCTCCACCCAAACGGCTGTAGAACATTTAAACGATAGGATCATTAGGCTCCATCCAGGCGGCTATAAAT
>SDVV010014612.1:0-14756 GCA_016164225.1 Gammarus roeselii
CCGTACAACTTACCAACAACACATAACAGACTGATACCTCTCGAGTTGCAGCATTCATTTTTATCTCCTTTGCCCTTATATAGCGGAACAATGCAGGCACTGCGCCACTCACTCGGTACCACGCCTGCCGCAAAACACAAGTTCAGTAGCCTCACCAACCATTCGACAATCGTTACTCCACCCTTCTTCAGGCACTCGGTCGCAACTCCATCCAAACCAGGGGCTTTCCCTGCTTTCATCGCGTCCACCGCCTCCTGTACCTCTTCCCTGGTAATGTCCGCAGTAAGTCTCACTCCCAAAACTGGCATCCGAGCACCACCACCCACAGCAACAATGTCAGCCTCTCTGTCATCCTCGACATTCAGCAACTGATCAAAATACTCGGCCGCCTTCAAAGACTCAGGACCTTCAGTGCAGACAAACCTTCTAAAAGAAAGAAAGGTGGAAGGTCAGTGCTTTATGTCAAAGAATCCCTTCGTCCAATACTTTGCAGAGCAATAGCAACGACATCAAATGAGATAATTCAGGTTGACATTATGCCCTCTGATAGGATAATACTAAAACTGTGCAAGTATACCGAAATCCAAGAACGACAGTAGGTGAAGAAATGTTCTCTTTGACGAATTGGACAATATCGTTTCCTCATCCCATGAGAGTATCTTGATGGGGGACTTCAACCAACCTGACATCAATTGGATAACATTGGAAGCTGAACTACCGGGCGGCAGGTTGATAAGACTCGTCAATAATAACGACCTAAAACAGTACGTGGAAGAACCAACCAGAAGACCTAATATCTTGGACCTTGTTCTATCGATTAATGAACAACGGGTAGAACTGGTAAAAGTTAAATAAAAGATATGTGGTCACCATACTATTGAATTCCAAATCATAGCAAACCGAACAATACGAGAATCAGCAGGGTATAACAACAATTTTCGAGAAGCCAATTTAAACTTCTTGATGGACGAAATCCCAAACATAGACTTTGGGTACCAATCCGACGGCAGGAGTGCTGATAAATGATTTGCTTATCTTAGAGATAGGGTAGTGCAAGCAAGCCATACATCCCGGAGATAAAAGTACATATAAACCATCCCATTGGACTGAGAAATGAAGCTCAAGAAGCAATTGCTGGCCGACAGACATTGTACAAGTCCACAAAACTAATCCAACACCAGAGTCAGAACAAGCGCATGAGCGGGCTGGCAGAAGAGTGAAGAGAGTGGTCAGAAGTGCCAAGAGATATAAGGAAAGAAGTGTCGATAAATCAGCCAAGCTCAACCCAAAAAGATTCTCTGCATATGGGAACGAGAGATGTGTAGTTCGTGAGAAGTTGGCCCTCTGCGGAATAGTGCAGGTGATCTAAAATCATCCGATGCATACATGTCTAAGATACTCAACAAATACTTTGTAATCGTCTTCACAGATGAGAATATTAATAATATTCCAGGAGTCGAACTGCCTGGAGAAGTGCAACCGTTGGAAAATATTCACTTCCTCGTTGGTGAACTAAATATTTATAAATCTACGTGACCAGATGACCTGCATCAGAGAATAATACGGAACTTCTCCAAATTCATGAGTAGTCCACTGACTGAGATCTTCATCAGGTCTATGAATACTGGAATTATTCCAGAAGATTGGAAAACAGCAAACATCACAGCTATATTCACGAAGGGTAAAAGACAAGAGCCAGGACACTATAGACCAATCAGTCTCACATCTGTGGTCGGCAAAACCTTGGAAAGATTTGTAAAAACAAGTATAACATGTCACCTCGAGAGAAACCACCTCATCAAGGAAATCCAACACGGCTTCGGAAGAAACTTACCTGCCTGTCCAATTCCCTGGACGTTTTCAATAAGTTCACCGAGATATACGATTACACTAAAGCTGTCGACCTCATTTATATTGACTTCCAAAAAGCGTTTGATAAGGTCCCCCATAAACGCCTACTCAGAAGAGTGGAGGCACTTGGCATAAGAGTAAACGTGGGCAGGTGGTTCTGAAATTATCTCACGGGCAGCAAACAACCGGTCTGTGTCTGCAAAAAAAAAAGTCTGTGGGATACGTTAACATCAGGAGTAGTCCAGGGCAGTGTTCTTGTGCCCCTTCTCTTTATAATCTGTATAAATGACCTCGACACCGACATCGTCAGCAAGTTATCAAAATTTGACGTAGACACCAAACTCTGCCACAAAGCAGACTGTGAGCAAGATCGCATAACTATCCAAAGAGATATTAATAAACTAGTGGACTGGTTTGATAAGTGGCAAATGAACTTTAACATTGAAAAATGCACTGTTATGCACATCGGATCACAAAATCGGAATTCTTCATACGTACCGGCAGATCAGCATATGACCGAAGTAGTCCAACAACGAGACCAAGGAATATTAATCAGCAAAGATCTCAAGTGGAGAAACCAAGTGGAATCTATATGTACTAGAAAGGCAATAGAGTCCATGGCTTTCACTACAAGTCCAAGGACATCGTGCTTCCGTTATACACGTCACTTGTCAGGTCTCAAATGGAAATGTTAGTGCACCAGAGGGGAAATTAACAAAATGAAACGTTTCAGCACCGAGCAACAAAAATTATAGCAGAACTGAGAAATAAGACATATCCGCAAAGACTCGACAAACTTAAACTGATATCACTTAAAAGAAGACGACTAAGTGGTCATTTAATAGAAGCCCTCTACTACCTAAACGGATTTACTAGAGCTAGCCCTGAGGGCCTCTTTGACAGAGTTTATGATTCAAGGAACAGAAATGATGGAGATAAACTGCAGCTAAAACCATTCAGAACATCAGTGGCCGAGAACTTCTTTCATATCAAGATACCAGCAGTTTGAAACAGTTTACCATATGATGTAGTTAACAGTAATAACGTAAACACATTTAAAAACCACCTCGACAAACACTGGGAGACTAATCCACCCTCTACTAAGGAAATGTTATACGCACGCTGGTGCGTACAAGAACGGAAAGGGTTTAAACGCAGATACATAAACAGATTATCGTTCCTGTATATTGTGGGGTGAAAAGGCAACCTGCCACATCGCTAATTTGTTTTTACTTTGCTTCCTATAGTCCGGCATTTTTTCCAGAAGTGATTATCTTTACCGGTAGGTTAAGTTAGTAAGAAAGCTTTGTAGGTTGCAAGGGGGATTTGAGAAGCCTTGTCGGACCGCTGCAATCCATTGGTAAGTGTTTCCCGTTGATTACCGCCTGGTGGTAATAAGGGCATGGTGGCGCGTGTGGTACCATGTTAACGTTCATTAGGTGGGAGGGTGTGTTCACAGCACAATCGTTTGATGAATATTTCGTCTTTTCTGTAGGAGAATTTGGTTTCCCATGCTCCAACCGAGGGTTTAACTGAAGCATTTTTTGTCCGCTCTGCGATCACATGTCGTTCTATCGTATGTTATATGGGTGTTGATGATAGGGAATCAATTTTGGAAGTGCATTGTGATGTATTGTATTTGATGGGTAGCTGCCAGTTTAGCAAGGGAATCTGCGAGCTCATTTCCCTTTATTCCCACGTGACCAGGAATCCAGCAGAATTTGACCGCTTGGCTCATTTCGGACATTGCAAAAAGATCGTGCTGCATTTTGGGACAAGCGGAGTGTTCAGAGTGCAAAGCGATCCGTTTTTGTAATTGAAATGGCTAATTCGAGTGCGCACAGCTCTGCAGAGGAACAGAGGCTTCTTGGGGGAGGGTAGCCGAACGTGAGGTTTCCACGCACACAGCGTCAGCTCCCACACCATCTGCGATTTTGGAGCCGTTAGTATATAGATGACAGTAATCTGGATATTGCTCCTTCAGTACTATTCTTGAAAATGATCGTCGGTACTTATTGGTCGGAGTAGTTGCTTTAGGATATATTTTCAAATCTAGGTGAACGCGCGGTGGCTTCATCATCCAAGTTGGTGTGTTGATTTGAAAATTTCGGTAAGAGAATGAAGGCTCAATAGCCTTACGATTGATTTTGGTAAGTTTTCTATGCGTAAAGAGAATGGTGGGCATCTATTTTTCTTAGCCACCAAGAGGCATTTATCGTAAATGTTGGCGATGTCTTCGGTCACGGGGGAGAATGTCGACTAGCTGGTCGATTTTAATGTTAAAAAGGATGACACTGAGGACGCTCTCCCGGGGGACACCCATTTCTTGTTGATACAATGGCGACAGATTGTCACAGACCTTGACCCTGAAAGTACAATTTTGCAGGAATTAGGGGATAAAATATAATAGGAGGCCTCTCAGCCCATTGCGTTGGACAGTGTCATATACTTTTTCAACGTCGAGTAGTATGGAAACTACATATTCCATTTGGACAAAAGCCTGTCGAGTGCCTGATTCTAGTCGTATGAGGTCGTCCGACGAGGAATGGCTCTTGCGACGCCGCACTGGATGTTGCCGAAGCTTGCATGCATTACAAGGTAGTCAACAAGGCGTAAGCTTATCATTCTTTTGGGTATCGGGATGATTATAGATTTCCGCCATCGATCGGGAAAAAATGAGTTTGAAAACATTTTCTTAAACGCATTTAATAGATACGCATGAGCACCTTCAGGGAGATGTTAGATCATACTGATGTGCACTCGATCCGAGTAGGTCTACAGAATACTTTAGTTCGTGGAGAGAATGACTCCTTGTAAAATTCTTTGTTTGTGGAAGTGAAGTCAATATGTTTTCTTTATCTTTTCTTAGTTGGAAGTCAGCCGCGCAATTTGTTGATTGCGATATCTGTCTGTGCAAGTTAATCCGCTATTTCCAAGGAGGAAGAATAAATGGCGCCTCCTTCTGAAAAAAAATTGAAAAGTCGCTCGGAGCGTCCCTGGATATGTCTGATTTTTTTCTCACACTTGGAAGAGGGGGGTATTTCGGTTACTAGTTTTGACAAATTGGGTCTAGCTTTCTAGTTTCCTCTTCACTTTCAGTTGGCGGAATACGGCTGATCTTGGTTGAAGGTAGATATTGGGGGATGCATGCGGCAGCTGCACTTTGAAATTTATTGTATTGATGGATGACGAGGCGTGTTCTGAGATGTCGTCGGGGATGCCATTCATACCGTGCCCCGTTATATGTGCTGAGTATTCTCCCAGCTGGCTTTCCGGTAGTTGGATTGAAGTTATTGCGCAGCGGGATTGTTCAGCTGGTTGGTGAGGAGTGATACGATGACTGGGTTATGATCACTATATTGTGGTGAAGGCAGGACTCCCCAAGCGAGTTGGGGTGCCAGTGTAGAGTAACATGTGAATAAATCGATGGCGCTTTCACTTTCGAGGGTTGTCCGTCATTGAGAACCAGGTTGTGAGAGTCTATGGTGTTGGCCATTATCCCTCCCCTGGGGCGAGTTCTCACGCATCCCTACATTTTGTGGCAGCTGTTGAAGTCCCCCAGGAGGAGTACAGGAGAGGGCATAGTTCAACAGTTCGGTCACTAGTGCTTCCGAGAGATCGTGTTACAGATCTTATAACACATATCTTCACAGCGATAACTTGGAGTTTTGTTCTTAGGAGAAGGGGTGATAAGAAACGCTTTTGTGCATTATGAGTGCCACTCCGCCGTGCGCCGTCACATTGTTGTGACCTTTGCGGCGATGCATGACATATTGGGGATTGTGAAAGTGGCGGTCTCTCGGAGCTTAATCTCACGGAGACCTATCACCAATGGCTTACCGGAGGAGATCATGGAAAGTAATTCGTCTTTCTAGTTCCTAAGTCCCTAGCATTTTCACTGAAGTATTGTGCTATTGTTCACTTTGAGCACGGTTCACGCCCAGACCTTGATGGCCTGGACTGGTCGCGTGGCTTGTGAGAACTTTCGTGGTGCTCGTGTCATTGGGTTTGCCCAGCTTACGTGGGAGCGTACGCTTTTTGTAGAACGTACGCTTTTTGTACAATTACTACATTCGCGGCTGGGAGTGTTTCTGCAAGAGGAGGACAAGGTGGGTGTCCGTCTTTGTGTTTGCTTCTTGAGCGAGGACGGTTGGCTGAGTAGTAGCCGGTAAAATGTTTGATTTCACGGTTTCGTGTACAAGTTCTTCGTTGAAGATTTTCAACACATCCTCACGCTGGCGATTATAGTTGTCGCTGGTGAAATATTCTGGTGTCGGGCATGTGAAGTGAGGGTTGAATGCCTATTTCTTTTCGTTGGATGGGGCCTTGTTCAAGACAGATAGAAGTCGATCTACGTTCACAGGTTAACGAGCTTTTGTTTGTGGGGCATTGCTACTATTTTTACTTTGTGGCCTATGGGCGTCGAGTACCTCGAGGTCGTCATCGGAAACATCGTCGTCTCTTCGCCTTATCGCTTTTGTGTTAGTGGATCTCACTGCATGGATGATTGTGGGGGTAACATCAAACGCGGTGTCCTCCTGGGCACCAGAGGGTGCATTGCTAGGGCCACTCACCTCTACTACTAAAGTGGTTGTTAGGCTGAGAGCAATAGTTTTTCTGAGTGGAAGGGTGTTGGAGTCTTGTTATAAGGTTGTGTTGATGTATGAGTATCGTCGAAGGGGTTGGGTTTACTTGTAACAGCTTTGGCATAATTAAGGCGAGTTGGGGTTTCTTCGTGCCAAATTCGAATGGTTTTTTTCCGTGTAATTTTGCGGTCGTTTTGTATGGTGGCAATTTCTTTTTAGTCCATGTGCTGTTGGCAGTGGCGGTCGCCTGCCTCATCGAGGCATGTGCGTTGGTATCACTTTGTCTGAGAGGCTTTGCATTCCTTTTTGTCGTGCTCACCAGCGCACCTCCTACAGCATTGAGGTGTGTCCGGCTTGCAGTGTTTTATGACGTGGACGTATTCAAGGCATTTTTTGCACATTGCAGACAATGTCACAACAGTGTAAGTTTTGGTTTTTCCTTATTCGCCCTTGATTAATATAAATTCCGGTACGTTAGTTCTTGGAAAAGTGATTTGGAATTCACTGGAACAAGAGTGTAGTTGCATGATAAACTTTGGTAACTTCGTAATCTTTTGCTAAACCAATTGTATGGGTGTAGAATAGAGCATATAATTCGTTTGCTAGCATTGAAGAACGAATGTAATTCAACAGTTGCTTTGAGTTCACCTGTGATGAATTTTTTTATAGCGTACCTTTTTCGAGTTTTAAGACGTAGGTCAGAAACGTCAATCCTTGTTTGAGGACGCTTCTCGGGTTGTCTCCTATAGTTGTTGTGCAAATGAATTCGTCGTGATGAATGGATACGCTGGGTGAGCGTTATAAGGAAGGAAATAGGGAATGATGCTGATTTTTTCTCCTGAGTGGTAGGGCCATCATGGGACGGGGAAGATTCGAGGTTAGGGCCTCTCGTCAACCGACCTTGTGATCGATATGGACCTGAAGATTTTTTTTTATCTTGGGGCAGTTATTGTGTTCCGTGGGGTGGCCGTTTACTTTGCAGTAATACCTATGGGATTCTTCATCTAGACACGATTGGACATCATCCCGTCTGTCATGGTACACATGAAAGCAGTGTGAGCATGACATTCTCGGCTCGTGTGTCCGTATTTCTGGCATTTAAAGCAACGCATCGGACGTCTGGTGAAGGATGTAACCATGGTTTTAGTGTCGATAAAAATGTATTTCTATTCAGGTTGTAGCGTAGTGCAGTTGAAATTTAGCAGGAGAGCAGTAGCGTTTTTTTTGTGGTATGAATAGTGCAGTTTTTTGCTAGGCCCACAAAGTCCTCGATTTATACGAGTCCCGTGTTGAAATCATCACTTGATCCTGTGGAGATTAACAACGTAAATCAAGCCCAAACTCATGGAGTAGGTGGTTGGATGTGGTATGATTGTGCATGTTTTTTGTCAAATCAAGGTCTTGAGTATAGTGTCGCTTTGAAGTTTTGTATCTACTTCAATGCTGAATTCTTCGTCACCGCTGGTGGTGATGCTTAAGACTGGGCGATCAGTAATGAAGTCAAGTTTTTCTTGCAGACTGTATGGACAAATGTGTGGTCTGTTCTTGGCAATGAATGTGATTTTCAAGTGCTCGGGAAAGTTAGGGCCGCTGTTAAATATGTTGTGGTCATCAAATCGAGAAAACTGCTTCCTCTTTGCAGTTTTCAATGCTCGGCTGTAATGGTTTTGCATTGGGGGGTCACTGATGTTACCACTAGGGGTTAGAGGTGAAAGCACACAAGCAGGTCACGCGTTCCGGTGCTTCTATTCTTTTTTCAACTCGTTCAGCTAGAGGCTCACAATAGCAAGACCGACTTCGAATTTGGTGAGACGTTCATCAAAAGGGCCTGTCAGTTTGTTTAGTTTGTTATTTTTTTTGTGTACTATGAACACATCCGTTGTTAACTTCGCGATGCGATCATTAGTGTCAGGTCGCCAGTCGGTGAGAATGTTCTGAAGAGGTTTGTGTTCTTTGTTGTCGAAAAGTTTGTATTTGGCACAATAGAGGAGCCGGAAACCCCTTCACCTGGAATTTGCTTCTGCTCTTCATTAGATTCCAGGGCTTCTACCCTAGGCTCTCGGTGACTGATGGTGTGTGGAAAACGCTTTTTAATCGATATCATTGAAAAGCTGATGATATGTTGAATGATTGATATGATGGGTGAAGGTTAATTGAGTAATTGATAGTTATGTTTTTCAGCGCTGATGGATTGAGTTCACTCGATCATTGAATAATAGAGATGAACAGTAATTGATCTCTCTCCGCTCTCCCAACCTCTTGCCACGGTCAGCGCGCAACTGCCCGACAGGCTTTCAAGGACAAGAGCGGTGCAGGACAAATTGATCTACCATCGGTTTTCTGACTCCATGACGTGAAAGTTAATTTGACTGATACAGAAAGAATTTGTGCGTTGTCGGTGTCGCTGTGTAACTATCGTTCGGCTACTTGAGATCGAGAGCTGTTTAGAAGCTGGGGAAATAATTGAAAAAACGTTGTAGTTTTAAATGAAGATTGTTCGTTGAGCGAGACTAACACATGTTGTTGTGGAACGCAATAACATGAAAATGAATTCATGGAAGCTGAAAAAGTGATTGGGTGCAGGAATGCAACAATAAATGCTGAAGGCCAAATACATGAGTCTGCCTTGTTGCACGTGGGAATGTGGTGAGGGGAACGGAACTGACCTTGTAATGATCTAGAACAGTAGAGGTACAATATACCTTAGGTTATGTGTAACAGAACTATCACGACAGCTCTAAAACGAAGACACAAGATAAAAGTAATGAATTTAAGTATAACCTCAATACACAAACATTGATTGCAATTAAGCAGTACTGTGCTAAAATCGGCAATTATCCATTGTTAAAGAACATAGAATGCAAAGGTGGTGACGTGCGCTGGTCGATGTTAACGCGTTA
The DNA here is from genome assembly GCA_016164225.1 of Gammarus roeselii. Taxonomy (NCBI): domain Eukaryota; kingdom Metazoa; phylum Arthropoda; class Malacostraca; order Amphipoda; family Gammaridae; genus Gammarus; species Gammarus roeselii. The sequence continues at coordinate 9,338 of SDVV010014612.1, forward strand.
CATCATGACTCACGTTGAGGCTCTGGTGGAAATGAGGCCCAAATCAAATCAAATAACGCGTTACAGAACAACGGCAACAAATAATTAACAAGCGACAAAAGGTGAATTTGGACGGTATCAAATGGCAACAGACATTGAACAGCCTAAACTACCCGACTGCGCGGCAGTCATGGAAGTGACGACGTGCTTGTAGAAGTTGACGTATACGGCCCTCGTGACGGGGTAATTACAGCGCCGTACACTCCTGAGCGGTTGATTTGCTCATGATGGTGGAGGATGAGTGATGAACTGGCAAAAAATTCTGCACGGTTGGGTCGAACAACGGTGCGATACTAGTAGCAACGATGACAAGCCCGTATAGTTGGATCGGCCTGCTGATGTGTATCATTTGAATTGTAGTGAGTTTACTGAGTTGTTTGTGCGTTTGATGAGAAACGTCACAAGGGCTGGTGCGGGGGACAAGCTCAATCTTGACCGTATGGTGGAGGCTGGAGTTTGGTAGAGTTGGTCGACGGCGCAGGCTTCTCCAACGTGTGTATAGAGGCAATCAGCTGGGTGTGAGCTGCGAGCGGCACTTGTCTGAACGGCCTAAGGAAGTGCGAGTCGTCTTTCGTGGCGGCTGCTAGCGGAGGTCATTTCCACCGACGACCGTTGACGCATAGAGATAATTGATGAGTTGATCGGGTAGCGGTGGATGAGTTGTGAGGGTAGCCTTCGCACACACTCCGTAGATATGTTATGCTGTTGGAGTTCTTAGAGTGTTGGATTGAACTGAAAATTGCTAAGTCAAGCTTCTTGGTGTAGCGGGTAGCACGGCTCTTTCGTGGCGACATGCCAAAGACAGGAGATGGTTGTGTTTGTAGGTGCGATACTGATGTTTCTGTGGCTGCGAGGGAACATCGCGATGGTAGCTATCGTACATAATTAGTGGCGGTAGAGTGAAAATTTGAAACGCAAGTCCAGACGTATTACCAAAATACAGTATGGTATAGTAAAAATGAAAGAAACATTACGTACAGTCGGTGTAACAAAAGAGTAACACTAGAATTATGCATAGTGACTAGTAATAATGCTATGCATGTTATTTAAAGAGAATTTCGGTTATGCTTATTGAGAAAAAGACAGTTGACTACATGTGAACGTACTAGCGACCATGACACATGAGGTGGACACGTGATAATTCTGGATACAGTTGCTCGAAGGAATGAATAGTTTGCCGTAACAACAATTACAATGATAAACGTTTGAATTTAGCCACGAGTATTAATCAATATCTTATTATGATCAAAGTTTATGGCTACCTGTTGATTTGAATACGAATGGTTCGCTTGAATGAATTGTACTGAATTCGTGGGATGAAATGATAGATTATTTGATAGTGCGTTTGGAGGCACGGGTACTGCCGGCGTGGCTTTTGACGTCATTGGAATGTCGAAGGTTAACTTGTTATACGCGGTAGGCTGATTGGTAAATAAAACTAGACAAAAAACAATGTGCTCGGTCCAGAGAGGTCTCTGCGGACATAATAAAATAGGCAATGGGCCTGACCGGCAGTACGAAATGTGCCCGTAGTGTGATGCGTGCGCATGACATGCGAGATGTTATGATGTAGTAAGAAAAAGAAACTCCATTTAGAGTTGGAATGATACACTATTTAATAATACAAATAGTAGGGCGATTGTAATAGAACGGTTGTTAGGACTACGACGTATATAACAAAATATGTCATCATTTCAATTGGTTTTAATTCGACAGTATTGACACGAAAACTCGATGTTAGTGGGGACGTTTTCTCTCTGTTCACCATGGGGGAATGTAATCGTAAGCTGAAAGGAGGAAAAGGTGGAAGATTCTGCTTAGTAAAACAAATTCACACAAATCGAGAAATAAAATTTGGTGGTTAACGAGGATGTCAAATCCTCGTTAACCACGTGGATGACAAATCTTTGTTAACCGTTTGAGGTGCAACAAAATTTGCTCTAACACGATGATAGTCGATCTCGCCCAGTTGTAAACTTTAACCTTAGCGAGACGGTGTTTGGTCTTGAGCGATGTTCGACTTGGAAAGGTGACCGGCTCTTATTTTGAAAGAAATAAAATTCTATTCAGTGGAACCTTCTGAACGTTGAGCTTAGACAAGAAGAACAGCATGCGATGGTAATCTCAAAACATTCAATCCTTATTGGTTACGATAATGCCTCTGCGTAAAGCTAGATCGTTCCTACAAAATACGCAACGTCCTCCGAAATGCGCCACCTCCAACGAAAGGAGTTATATCCTCCGAAATGCGTCATCTTCTACGAAATACTCCATCTCCAACTAAACATGTTATCTCCTACAAAATTTGTTATCTCATACGAAAAGCATCATATCCTACAAAAGGCATTAACTCCTCCAAAAAGTGTTTCTCCTACGAAATGCGTTATCTCCTTTGCTTTGCTAGGTGGAAGCGTTGTGGCGGCAAGTACCTTCCCCACCCTCGCGAGAAGCCCAGAGTGCAGAGTGCTTGTATACTGTATATTCAGGGTAAAAAACGCAAGATCTAATATTCGTTAGTTACCCGTCTTTAGCTTCAAGGTACAGGAAATGTGCTCAGGTTTGTATCGTGGGTGCATTAATGAGAACATTATCTGTTTGTAGTGAGACGAGTTTCATAGTGATGACGTTTATTCCGTTGTCCTCAAAGTTTCCGTCGCGTCGTCGCTTCGCTCTATGAACTTTCTTTTCCGTAAATTCAGTAAAGAGACCCCCACAGCACAAGGAGGGTGCCGTCTTTGAGCTTCGTGGTGCGCAGCGGTTACTCTCGCAGAGCAATGCAGAGTTGTCGGGTGGTTTGTATTGTGTTGTGTTAGTTTTGGCTAGATTCTCTAGCCAGATTGCCTTGGTTATTGAGGAGTTCATAAATTGTTTCCCATGGAATAGATCTTCCAGAATTTTCTTTATTTTACCTATCGATCACGTGGTCGTGGTCGGTTGAGGTTGAGTTTCTCATTCTCCAAGTATGTTTCACCAGGAAACGTGGGACAAACATGCTCTCGACTTAGTGTCTTTCTATCAATCAGGTAACAAAGCGTTGCATGGGGTTCGCAAACGAAATTTCGCATACCCTCTACCGCAAATAGTCGTTCCTTCATCGAAGCCTCCGGTTTTATCATAAGCCTGCTTTTATCAGAAAAAGACGTTCGGGTCGAATTCTAAATGCCTTATAAAAATGATCTGACCTACTATTCCTAGCGGCGTCTTAAGGCAACAAACTAAATGATCTCAGACCTACCAGAAAACCTAAATTATACGTTGGCAACGAACAAGTATAGCCAGTTTCATCGTGAGAGGTCCCGTGTAATGGTTGAGCGGTGGCGTATAGTCTTATATACCTTCATAGTCTTATATACTACCAGCCTTTCATGCAAGTCAAAAACAAATATTCTAAGCAAGTGTTTTAAACATCAAAGTTTAAAACGAACTTACAAACAACATATCCTACTTGAATCAGACACCATTTAATAATTTGAACGGAAATGCTTGGATGCTCTACCCCCATACAGCGTAAACAACAGGCGGGTATGATTGTTGTGAAAGCAGGATCAGTCTCAAAAGCGTCTCGACTCTTGCCAACTTCCTTTCTTATCCGAAAGGCATGGTACTTGCGAAAAAATGACACAATAATTGCGAATATGTTATGACCATATGATTCACTAGGCCCTGAGCCACTCAAGCAAACACACTACTCGGTACTGCTGCAATAGCCTATTCGCGGTTTCGTGTATAAACCTCCTCGGTTGTGTACCCGGCAGCGGCAGGGCTGTCTCGGTGAGTGTTTGCCACATTAGTGGTGAAAATGGTAACGTTAAATTTAGTGGATATAATTTTAATTCAACTCGACAAAGTAACCCTATTCAGACGGCTCTGGTTTAACTAAATGAAAAATCACCATAAAAATAAAAATTCAACAAAACTCCACAACTGTGGGATTGCCATTAAAGTTGAAGAGGTCATTGGGATATCTGTAACTCTAACATTATTTTGACCTAAACAGTAAACTCGTTAGATCCCAACATGGAATATATCGTTGGGTATGCAGGACTAGACAAGAATGGGCAGTGGGGAGAAGGAAGGCACATGCTGTCTATGAGCGAATCTCAATTGTACCAAGAAAATTACTCAAACGGAGAATCCAATTATCCAGCTTGTCACTGCTTCCCTCACCTGTTGCCTCGGGGAGGACGAATGTCCCGGGTTCGATGGTGGAGATTTGGTTGTTGTCGAAATGAAGTATAGTCAGGCTTTTGCAAAGTGGGTACGTCGCCGGGCGAAGGGACTGCAGCCGGTTGCTTTCGAGGTGGATGATGATGACACCGAAGCCATCGCTGCCTGGATAAAAGTAAAGAATAAACTATAAAAGGGAAACGAAAATAAATTAACATTATTAGGGTAGAAAAATGGTAAGGTAGCAGTTGACTTCGTTGTTCTACACGGAGATAAGGAGACATCATCACATGAAGATAGAAAAAAGTTGGCAGCAAAACTATTCAAACATTGTGTGAGTGAAGAGAATGAAGTTAAGACTAGAGGAGTTCAGTTGGTTAGGATTAGAGAGATAGAATCAGACTGAAGCGTGGCTGCGACAACATGCTCTGCCACCCTTTCCGACATCTTCCACGCTCAATTGACGCCTCCCCTCTGATGTCCTTGTTGTTTGGTTTTCTCGTTACACCAAGAGTAGTCCATTGATGGAAACGTTAATTCCTTTGAATATTTTGAGCACATCACATTATGCTTTGGAGTCGAGTGGATTTCGAGCTCAGACATTTATGAGTCAGATGGGGAAACGGAAATCAATATTCGAGCACCCTAAAAACATCAACAAAAAATTTTGGTTCCCAATTGAGATACGAATGAAAATTGGAGGAAACTTTTTTGCTTACCCTCTCATCTCAATAAAAACTTGGACATTCTTTTTATTTTCTAATTATATACTGTTAGAAATCACACGTCAATTTACCGGCGACGCGGGTAAATTGACGTGAGGAAGGTGCCTGTTTAGTTACATTGACCTGAGTTACAACAACTGCGGGCGTTTGTGATCAGAAGGGTGACCGAAATCTTGATTTGTAAACATCATATTTATCGTTGCAAATACTTGATACGCATTCCTTTGAGAGCATTCCTAGTATGATTTGGAATAATTACTTAATCAAGTAGATTGTAGCACGATGAAAATTCTGGAAAGATCAGAAAACGGATTTCATGTGTTGTTCTGGCTGTACACATTATGATGCGGAGAACAAAAACAATTGTGTGTACCTGTGGTTGCGAATTGTACCGTATAGCTGAGCGCTCACAGGCGCGCCCGTAACACCGTATAGCTGAGCGCTCACAGGCGCGCCCGTAACACCGTATAGCTGAGCGCTCACAGGCG
>SDVV010014613.1:0-14756 GCA_016164225.1 Gammarus roeselii
GCTCTTCCGATCTGCACTTTGCAGTTTTGAACCTGATATATCGGTGTTACCGTGTATCTGCATGTTCCAAATGGACCGTTATAACGCGTATGTAGACTATTCGAGTAGTCTTATTTCAATTTTTTTATAGCCAGTATCGGTTGGGTGCCCTACAGCGAGAGTAGCTGAACGATATGGATTTATCGTTAGTTATTATATTGTGTTATGTATACATTGTAATGATCGATTGATATGTGCTGAATTTGTATTGTTTTTGGAATTTTGAATTGTTATCTCATACAATTCTAGGAATTTTTAGGATATTTTAGGTTTGCATCTTACATGTAGCACATTATATCAGACATGATTGGTTGGTTATTGCGTTATTTTGATGTTTCTATGTATTTATCACGTTCTGTTACGAATATGCCGTGGTTTCTATAGTTAAAAAAGATTGGATTTTACCCCTGTTTTGGAATGCGTTGGATAAAATTTTCCATCAGATTTGCATATACTATAGCGTGTTCGTGTAGAAGTATTCCACATCATTTACTATAGGTTTCAGTTTTGTAAATCAGTCACATGTCTTGGCAACTCCTTCACGTTTGTTGTTTGGTAGGTTACATGCTAGTTTTTTCTCTCGTACATCATGGTTTCTAATGTATGTTTTGTGCATGGTAATGAATTGATCGTCTTATTATACTATAACTCGACCGTTTAGTATATTTCATTCGTTATGCATGTTCTTTGTAGAGTTTCATCTTCAATGCAAGGTATTAGATATTTTATACAATTACAAGAATATTAGGATATATTACGCTTTTATCTGCAATGTGAATATTATTTCAGGTATAATTTAGTTACATGTTGTATATTTTAGTGCTGTATGAATCTTTTACATCCTGTTACAAAGATTGAAGTGGAAAATCATAGCTATGAAAATTTTGATTTGTAACAAGCTGGTCTTATTGTTTATTAATTACGTATATAGTGTAGGAACATACTTCAATGTTTTGGAGGAGTTAGAGGTGTCCCCTAGGCAAAAGCTCGTTGGCTTATGTTTATTTGTATAAGTAGACTGTTTTACTACGATGGATACCCACATATTTCATAGCTTTTGATGTTAATTAGAGCAGAGTAGTGAAATACGTGGTTATTTTATTTTTGTTGTAAGATTTTCCACGATAATCATAGGAATATATGTTCATAAGGTGTAAAATCCGTACAGCATCTTCGTGAAATTTCGTCATTAAACCACTAGCAAGTGTATAGTGTAACGTTTTGAAAGACAATTCACTGGATGGATTGGTGGTCATTTGGAGTTCATCCAAGTTCAACGTGAATTAGTAAGTTCTTGTGGATGTTGGTCTTAACTTCCATGGGTTTGTTAGAGAGGTTATGCGACGAGCTGATGGTCTTTGTAGTGATTTACTTAGGTCGTCAGTGAACAGAAGCCCAGGGCCACATTCTTTGTGACTCATGTCAGGCTCATTCATGACAACTGTACCTGTGTATGGATTTTTGGTTATGTCCAGGATGTGACCTTACTCGAAGCTGTTCAGAGATAATGGACTAAATAGATGCATGGTTTGTCTGAGGTATTGTACCATGACTGGCTGTCGCCTCTAAATTTGTTTTATATCCGGGGTAGCTTGCTAAGAAGTCACCTAATAAAGCATTGTAGACTTCTCGGTTGTGTTACAGAGGGCTTTGATTTGTCTTATTATAGATATCATATCATGATAAGGGTTATGATTTTTTCAGATTGAACGGGTATTACAGTTTTATTACTTTATTACGCATGAACTCAGTATTTTTTTTATTGTCATATTTTTTCGTATGGTTTTTATGTTAGTATATGATATTAGTCCTGCTTCAATTCACCTCAGGAGTTCAAGTACACGATTATTTCACTTTTATCTATTACAAGATCAGTAATAAAAATCGGCATTATGTATTGATTGACCATACATCTTCCATATTGGTGTGGAATTTATCATTTGGGGGATGGTAGGATACATCGTATATCATACTGAATCAATGTTGCTTAGACCATACTAGAGAACCTATTTAGCTATTTTATTTATTCGTAGACGTTCTTGAACAGTTATCATAGGGATATGACTGTATTAGATATGCATTCGCCTAATTTCACGTAGTGTTGGGTATAAATTCACTTGATTGGATGTAGTGGCACAAAAGATTGGTATGTTTTACCTCCTGTTGTTTTATATGTGATACTGTTTTGAGTTATCCATGAAGAACTAATCTGCCGGATTTTGATTAATTGTTACTGTTAAAATACTCCATTAGTTTAATGTAGACCTCAGTTAGGTTATTTGCTCGCATGTCTTCTGTAGATGCTTAGTCTCTCAAGTCTATCTTCTATAAATGGATGTTAACCGTTTCCAGTTTGTGCAGTTAGAAGATATTGATTAATTCGGGCTTTGTTATAAGATTTCGCTCCAATTCAGAATACCTGACTTATTCGAGCAATCACTAAATCCACTCCAGCATTTTAAAGTATAGGTTTATAATGTAGAGGGGCTGTAAACCTAACCTACGCTAACCGTAAACCGAATTCACAGGTGCATTACCGCTAGGTAAAGATTTCTTGCAGAGAACGTTGGCGCAAACAAAATTAGTTTCAGACCGTTCAGGTTGCGCTTCAATTTGCGGAATTAATTATCCTTTTGTCGGTACTAATTACGATCCTCCAACAGTGAGCGAAGTGCAAGCGTCAAAAAAGAGAAAATCTTTTAGTGTCGGCAAAGCTCCTAATGATTTGAATGTCGAAGTTGGCGTTGCAGTATTCGCTCGTGTCAAGGTACCCCTGCATTTGAACGGAAAAACAGTTGTTGTCCCTCAGAGCAAAAACTTTCATGATTTGATGATCCCTCGATGTCTTGCGATTGTTGAAGAAGGTCAAGTCCTGACTACTTTTATTAATTGTAGTGAGAAGAATGTTAAAGTGGCTCCCAATACCATTGTAGTAACGATAGAACTGGCTCTCGAGAAAATAACAGTGAAACGATTAGACTCGTGGAAATTGACTCTGATGGTAACTCAAAAATAAATTCCTCTAAACTTAACTAAGTCGACATTCACTGCAAAAACTCAAAACTGATTGACAGTAAAAACAAACGGAAAGACACTATTTTTGATGAGGTTTTGGATGACGTAGATTTGAAACATTAGCCTTCGACACAGCGAGCCTTAGTTGCTAATTTAATTAACAGTCACAGAGTTGCCATTGCCGTGGGAGATGAATTAGAGCATGTCAAAAATTTCAAAGCTCACATTGACGTGCAACAGCACACACCTATTTGCACTCCTCAGTACCGCATCCCTCACTCCACAAGACAAACGATCGAAACGCACGTCAAAAAGATGCTCAGTCAAGGGGTTATCGAACCTTGTGCGTCCCCGTGGAGCAGCCCGGTTTTGCTAATAAAAAAGAGAGATGGTAATTTACGCTTCGTAACCGATTATCGTCAGGTGAACGTATTAATTAAACGGGATGTATTACCCATCCCAAGGATTGATGAGACTTTAGAGTCGTTGGCAGGTGCCACAGTCTTCACCACCCTTGACATGAAGTCTAGTTTCTGGCAGGTAGAACTCGACGTAGAGTCTCGTGACATAACTGTTTTCCGAACTAATACTGGCGCGTATCGATTCCTAAGAACTCCGTTCGGTATGATTAATTCGCCCAGTGTGTACCAAAGAGTGTGCAATCTTGCATTCAGTAAATACCTAGGCAAATTCTTGTACTGTTATGTTGACGACATTGTAATTTTTTCGAGCACCTTTGAGGAACATATGATTCATTTGGGAGAAATTTTCAATCAGATCGAGTCATGTGGTTTCAAACTGGGGTTGAAGAAATTTCAATTCGTCTCCAGCTCGGTAAAATATTTGGGACATCTTGTCGATAACACGGGCACACAGCCCGACACGAAAAAGGTGAGCGCGCTCTCTGACGTGCCATGCCCTCAAACTGTGAAGCAGGTGAGGCGGTTCCTCGGGACAACAGGTTATTACCGGAAGTTCATTAGAGACTATGCGCACGTCTCTCTGCCCCCCCTCACTGCTCTAACGAAAAAGAACGCAAAATTCTCATGGACCGGTGAGCACCAATAGGCTTTTGATACATTAAAAAAAATCAACTTGTTACCTCACCCATTATGAAATACCCTGATTATTCTAAGCCTTTTGTATTGTACACTGACAGCTCAAAAATTGAGATTGGAGCAGTATTAAATCAACAACATCCCAATTGCAAATTATCAATAGCGTTTTTCAGCCGAAAACTGCGTGGGACAGAGCTTAATTATTCAGTAACCGAGCAGGAAGCACTTGCCATTCACGAAGCCATTAAATTTTTCAAATCCATATCTTTACGGCTATAAGTTCGAAGTGGTTACTGATCACGCTCCAATGCGATGCATCTTTAAACACAAAACATCTGTCCCTCTAATCGCCAGATGGGCGCTGTTGCTGTCCGAGTATAACTATACGATCAGGTACAAAAAAGAAAAAACTCACGTTGTTCCCGACTCCTCGTCCCGGGCGCCCGTGGACAGCGACCACGAAGAAGACGAAGTCCGAGCCGATAAAGACGTTACTTGCGCTGTCTTTGTTGATGACGGACCAGAGAGCAGCGGACCGATCACTGATCAGACAAGAGCAATTAGCTGACCCGTTCTGGGTAAAAGTAGTGAAATTCCTGGAGGGAGACCAGTCAGATCTCACCAAATTGGGCAGTGCCGAGGAATACTTCATGGACGATGGCATACTGTGTCGTCTGCCTCGATTTAATAGACGACACGGACGACTCAACATTCAAACGGTAGTTCCAAGGAAACTCGTGCCGATTGCGTTAAAACTTTCCCACGACTTCGAGGTATCTGCTCACATGGGTTTTCGCCGAACCGTGGAAAGAGCTCGCGACCGATTCTTTTGGTTTAACATGACATCCGATACCAAGTGCTACGTTCGTGAATGCCTTCCTTGTCAGAAACGTAAATGGCAAGGTCAAATTAAAGCTCCGCTTGGCGAATTCCCACCGGTTAGTTATCCAATGGAGCGTGTGGGTAACCAACAATGCTGGAGTACTTTAAAGGCGATCCGTCATCAAAACACCCAACTCACAAAGCACGAGTAAATGCGATGTGATTAATCACTAAAACACGTAACATACAATGCTAAAGCAAATGCTGCACGAATACGAAATGGAAAATGAAGAATTTTTTGTGAAATATTGACTTGCGCTTGGTATCGATGGTACAATTTCAACTGTCAGGAAACTCTTAGTTAACATATTTATAAACATTCAATCTTGTATAGCGATGTTCACACTATAAGTTTTGCAATGTAACTTTTCCCACTTTACACGTTAATAGAAACATATACGAATCTTTCTGTGATTTAATCTGCAGTCCATAGCAGTGTGGGCGTCTGTGTTAACACATCGCACAGATTTCTCTGACGTCAAATATATGAGTATGATAGTGATACTGCACTCAACATGTTACCTCTCTGGTAATCCGTGTTTACAAGTTCACATTAATCTTATTAACAATATTGCCGGCCCAAAATGCATCCTAATCAATATGAATAATTAACACGTTTTTAGCCTCGCTGAACTGGGATCATTTTGAAGCCGAAGCCTCGTCGGTCATAGTGCCACCTGGCGGTATTTGTTTGACTTCAGTTTCCATACGTCGTCTGCCCACCATGTCATTGATGACCGAATGAACATAGCAGGATCAGTTAGAGCGCACCGAACGGTATTGAAACAGTATCCAACTATCTCTAAACACACTGGAGTGACTTAATGCTCTCGATAACACGGTTCATTATCTCTAAACACACAGGAGGGACTTGGTGCTCTCGATAACATGTTTTATTATCTCTAAACACACAGGAGTGATTTAATGCTCTCGATAACACGGCTTTAAATGCCGTCCGGTTTATTATTTGAGCCTGTGAGATAGATGATACGTTTGTCGTTTTTTTATTCACAAGCTGAGAAAGTGTAGGACACAAAACATTGGGATGGAAAAGATCATCGCCAAGATTTTTTCTGACTTTGACGTGTAATTATTCCTTTGTGTAAAACTCATTTCTGGGGCTGAGGTCGAATCTCAGAGCCCAGTTCGCGTAAGATGGATGGTGTCTGAGACGGCGATAATACGCAACGCGATGATATCTAATTAGATGTTTTAAACGCATAATCAATAGTAGGCGGTTACGTGGCATTTCGTCGTTATAGCATCATGCACCAACTGCCACTAGTGTGAATTAGCTTATAGGCTCCCTCTGTCTTTCTTTGATATGGAAGGGAGGGGCCAATCACCAGTGGGAGGAGTTTCCGGACCAAATCATACTGGCTGTGTTGGTAATTTGTATCATGTAGAAGCAAAGGCATCAGTCTTTACACTGCAGGAGTCGTGATTGGTGGTCGGTTATAGCAGAGTGAAACCACGCGTGTTAATAATTCGGTTGATGTGGTTATTTACTGAAGTATACCACCGTATTCCAGTAAATTGAACATAATGGAAACGTCGCCAAACCACGGTATGAAGATTTTTCGTTGACACCTTATTTTAGGCTTCCTATAATAATGACACAATAAAATTTGAAAACGTGAATATAATGAAAGTACTCGAAGGTACTGAAAGCACAAAATAGCTTCAAAAGGGTTACCCCAGCCATTCCAACTCGCCTGGCTGCATAATGATATATGTAATGAGCTGCGCACATAATAAGTAGTATAATATTTATTTATATTATAGTATTGAATTTTAAAACTACCCTAAAATCTTTTAACAAAACTTCAGTTTTTAATTTCAGTACTTCAAACATTGAAAAGAACGTTGCTCACGGACCTGGTCTCATTCCTCTGCCAGTGATGGGTTGAACACACCCTCCACTGAATAAACTAAGTGGTGTACTGCAGTGATTCTAAGTTGAGCGTTAGGCCTACCATTAGACGAAGAGTATCATGTCTGTTGAGACTTATTGACAAGTCTCTGGTGAGGCACGAGGCAATACATTTCGTCGGCTTGCAGGATGGTCTTGTGCACAGTGCTCGTTGTTACCTCAGTTGAGGCTGGCATGTCCTCGCAGAAATTCTCATTTGAACTAAATGTGACTGGTTATTCCAGTCACATGTGACTGGTTGTTCCAGTCACATGTGACTAGCTTTATTCTAGCTTTGCGTGACGGCTCTATTCTACCTTTGTATGACTTGCTTATTCCTACCATATGTGACCGGGCTCATACACTAGCTGTATGGACTGTTGTGTATTGTCCTCTCATGAGATTAGTCTTTTACCAGCTAGTCATTGCTTTGTTATTGCAACTTCATTGAGAGATCGCTTATTGAGCAGAGCAGATTCTTATTCATACCACGTGTGGCAGTACTAACTTCATTTCTGACTAATCCAGTTATTGCTAATGATGCGAGTTCTAGAATCTAGCCACGGTTCAATTCTTGCTTCCTGTGGCAGTGCTTAGTCCTGACTCGGCGAAGTCTTGAGCGTATGCCGTCACTTTTCTTCTGGATTATACATTTCCAAAAAGTCTATACGAAACATGTCAGTTCATGTTAGACATTTAGCCATACGATTGCAAGACTGTGCAACACCAATCAGGCTACTGTTTGGATTTTGTTGTGAATCATCTCAAAGCGGATGCGTGGCTCCGTTAGTCATCGAAAAATGTTTACTAACAAAATTGCGGCATCTGAAAGGTAATGACTGGCGCCGTGATGATTGATACCATTTTATAAATTAACCAGAGCTCAGATCACTTCACAAGATGATAATCTCTTCATTGCCTGTTACCTATTTTGAGTACAGGCAATTAGAACGCAGTGCGTTCGGAGGAGTGGTTACTATCAGTGGAGTTGATCGCATTCATCGATGCCAGATACCGCCACATCTTTAACTACGCTCAGTTTTAGAACAAATTGTCCTACATAGATAACGAATAGGCATTAAAATATGTCTTGGTAACTGTGGTGGTTTTGGCTGTGGTTGTATACCATGGGATAGTTAAAACATAATTATTAACACGTTCGTTTTCAATGCTGGTTAGAACTTCGTACACTACAATAATACGTAAGTTTTCCCCGCGGGTTAGAAACATGTATCTTTGCCCTGCGGCTTAGCAACACGTGCCGTAAGTAATGTTAGGTGGTGTAGGAAGGTAACAAAAATGAAGAACTACCTTTCTCCTACCAATCCTAAGATATTGTAAGGAAACCCGTAAAGACACCGCCAATTTATTTACTTAATATAATCTGCATGAGGTAAAATTATTTGAATGGCGGCAAAGCTTTCATGGGGCTAGCGAGATGCAGTTCCTTGGTAGATGAAGATGTCTCTTCTATGAGGGATCTCGCAGGACGACAAACATCCTAGGAACCAACCGCCAGCCAGGCAGCAACACTTCCGTTAATGTAGAGCAGCTACAAGAAATATTAAACTTTAATATAGTGAATTTAATAAAAAACACATCTCCACTATCTTTCCGATGGGAATTCAAGAAGTACACTGAAATTGACTCTCAAATAAGAATTTACTTCAAATCCACCAATTAGATGCATCAATTATCAATTAGGTATTTATTAACTATAAATTTGGGCATTCGTTAATTATTATTTCAGTATTTATCCATTATACATTAAATATTCGTCAATTATCAATTGAGTATTAATCCATTATCAATTGAAATTCGTTAATTATCAATTAAGTATTTATCCATTATTAATTAAATATTCGTCAATTATAAATTTTGTATTTATCGAATTATGAAATTTATCAATTATTTAACATGGCGCTACTCGACAAATTTTACACAGGGACTGGCTGATAATAGATTAGACCCGAGCTGGAACTTCCGGAGTTAGTAACGGCGTAAAGAACTGACACCCGACTGACATTCCATATGCTCGGGCATCTTTGTTTCGGCGGACATAGTCGTAGCGGCACGTTCAAGGCACGGTATCCATGACGGTCGGCAGTGGTTCAACTACTCCATCCACATGCTCGTACGTAGTTCCAGGGTCGCAGCGGCGACGTTCAGGGCACCGTATCCAAATCGGTGGGCAGTGAACCCTACTCCATCAGCGTGCCAGCACGTAGTCCCCTCTGTAATCAACGCTGATTTTAGTGCATACGAGTCTGACCACTTCATCAGATCTGAAGCGTCTACTCGAGAGATTTCCTCTTCGGTCTTCTTCTCCTGAGTCAAGGCTACCGCTGCTGCTGACCTCTTCCGAGTCCAGGCCACTGCATTCCCCCGTTCTGAACTCTTCCCACTTCGTCTGCAGTGCGAAGTGTTTTCCCAGCCGCTCTTCTTTTCTGCAAGATAATAAGAGGGAAGAGCAGTGATACGGTCACACAAAATTGCGGGGACGACAATACTCCCACCGACCGCTCCGAAGTGGCTGGGCCCAATACTATTATCCACACATGAATTTTCACGGTTTCCAACAGAATGTTCCAGCAATATGATCGTAACGTTGCCAGCAAATATATCCAGCTGCACGCAACGTAACGTAACACGTCGGCACGGATCCCTTCCCCCACGGCATCGAATGGCACCAGAGTGGGCACCACAGTATACGTTTTGATTTCGTACCTTACTCACAAAATGCCAGGGAAGTTTACCTTTAATATTGGTCACCTTGAGATCGCGCAACAAATATAAAAAATCGATGCACAAATATAATGACACAACAAGACCCGGCCTGAGACGGCCCAAAGAACCTTTACCCATCATTCGATGTCAAATGTTCCAACCATCGGGTCAGGCATTGCTCATCAGAGACTGGGTGCAAACAGATCCAAAAACGAAACCTGAGTCCGTCCATGGTATCTTTTCTCGCCATTCGAGGTGAGGAGTTCCAACAATTCGGTCAGGGACAACTCCCCGAGACTGGGTTCAACCAATAACGCGGCTTGAGTCTGCCCTTCGATCTTTTTCCCGTCATTTGATGTCAGGTGTTCCAGGCATTAAGACATGAACGGTGCTCAAGCGACTGGGTGCAAGCAGACCCAATAACGGCCATCATTCAATGTTATGTGTTCCAACCATCAGGTCAGGAACGGCCCGACAGCGACTTGGAGCAAGCAGATCCAATACAAAGTAAGACGGTCACCAAGCTGGACTATCAAATACAACCGCATTGTCCTCCTCTGATGACTCGCGAAACAATTTCTGTTGGTCATCACAAGCTTATGGTCTAAAAACGATTAAGGCCTTACTGTGCTCGCAGACCTTGCATATTTCTCAGTTTTTTAGGGAAATGCCTTCGAACACTTGAATGATTATAATAATGTTTGAAAATAAATAATGTCAACATATGGACAGCGCCAATTATCGGCCAGCATGAAAAGACTCAAATAGTAATATGACATCTACGCAAGGACAAGAAAAGGCATATCGGTTTTAAACATCATTTCAATTGATATAAATGTCTTCATGTACCAGCAGTATTCTGTTTCATGCATCTTTCTTTTGATGGGGTAGTTCATATCCATCACTATTATATTCGGTCTCCGGGAAGGGATTATTAGAACTTTCATTTCGTTTCTGAAGGCTGCATACTTTTTGTCTAGCTCGTTCTATACGGTAGTCAAAAACATATACTGCAAATGCTGGGCTAGCACTCGTTCTTTATGGGACATCAACTAGACTCCTGCATGTGCTATTGTACGATACACGTAAGTTGCTCATATATAGTAACCCTCTAATTTTACAACATAGGGTTACAGTAGATAAGAATCGGTACACTTGAAAAAACTGCAGTTTAACATCTGTTGTTCAAATGTTACATTTTCTTGAAGGCTGATTGCCAACCGCATTCAATTCCCGTTGTTGTTTAGAGATATTAGCAATATCACACCGGTAATTGGTTTACTAAATGACCCAAGTAAGGGGAACAGTACTCCTACTCCAGCGGGGTTCCGCTCAGTACACCATCCGTTCTGTACTGGGACCTCTGGTTGTGTGCTTTCACTACCATACTCTCTAATTTACTAATATTTTTCTCGATGTCTAATTTCGCGAGCAGTCTCTCATTTACTTAGTATCATCTGAAGAGCATCGACATTTGGGGCTAGCAGGATCAAGTCGTCCGCATAGTGAATCGTGTTAACGCAGCAGCAGTCAATGTGACACCCAACACGGCTAAGAGATAGCCGGTCATATTGATTGACTAGATGTCCACATTGAATACGAGAGGCGCAATGAGGCCTCCAGCCTTATCCCTTAAAATTGTTCGAATCGTTTTGATATTGAGCTACCCCACTGTAGTGTACTACGCACTCCTGCTGCTGGTACCAATACTTCATAAACTCAGCAAGGTGAATTCTATACATTTTTTGAACAGCATCCAATGATTTACAAGATCTTTTTTTTCCGTCACTAAAAAGTGCCTTGGCGACCATTCACTTACGAAGTAATTAATCGTTTGATTTAACGCAAAGATAGCCATTTCAGACCCATGCTGAGGCTTGAACCCAAATGGTTCAGGAATTGTTTTCAGAGAGTCGCTAAGTCTGTTTTGAAAAACTATGTTTAGTAACTCTGGTGCAGCAGTAGCAATTCATGTCCGTAGTTACCATTATAGGTCTCACATTGTGTCTTCCATTAGTAATTTAGGAAAGTAATTAAACTTTGGGCAGCCGTGGTGTCGTGTGTCTTGAAGGAGGTGAACAGGAAAATACTTGAATACTTCCGCTGGTATACCATCCTTCCCTAGTACTATTGCATTTTTCAATTTCTTGACCACGGACCTAAGCTCCCACATATAAGCAGCATTATAATTTTCCCGACGGCGCGCCTCATTAACAAAATAGAGTCAGCGTCGTTGTTGGCACTTTTTAATAAACAATTTAAATGGTCGCACCACATCCCGGCAATATTTGACCCCCCTGTTACACTATTTACACGTTGAGAGGCAGAGCTTCGTGTCGGTTTCAGACGTTTTATCTCTTTTCAGAAATCAATCATGCGCCCACCAACCATCTTTTTATACCCACTAGCTGCACGCAAATCCTCTTCATGTTTCTTAGTGCAGCGCAATGCCAACTAGCTGCACGCAAATCCTCTTCATGTTTCTTAGTGCAGCGCAATGCCCACTAGCTGCACGCAAATCCTCTTCATGTTTCTTAGTGCAGCGCAATGCCAACTAGCTGCACGCAAATCCTCTTCATGTTTCTTAGTGCAGCGCAATGCCAACTAGCTGCACGCAAATCCTCTTCTTGTTTCTTAGTGCAGCGCAATGCAAACTTGTAGGCATCATTCATTCAATTATTTCCATTGTTTGGGAAGCCTTCTTGGGGTTGTCCAGCATCTGATCATTGCACGTAAGACACCGAGCTATCCATGTGTAAGTCAGCCACATGACTGATCCACCGCGGTGTCGTGTGTCTTCCACGTGATGCTCTTATTCCAAACGCTTTCTTGTCCGCTATGACAGCTGCACCATATATGCCCATAGTAAAGCTCGTCTAGTTTACCTGTCAGCTGCTGCATGCATCCGCAGCACCTTTGGATTCAAGATACTTAATTGACTGATACGAATTCAACAGAAAACATTAGTCTTTGCAATATCATTGAGTTGCCGGTCAATGGATTAAGGCTGTTTCCTCATTAACCATTTCAGGGAGCGCATGCAATGAGTTGCAAGTGATCTGACAGAGGTGTGTAATCCCCTACAAACACCCGCGTATTGTTGTTGGCTATTACGGGGAAAGGCTGTCGAGCCATTTTACTGTTCCTCCGTTGTAATCAAGATTAGGATGTGTATCCTATGGTACGCATAATGCAAATCCGATATAAGTCAAGAGCATCAGCCATTGATGCAATGTTCTGCTGCATGGGTGCCAATTAAAATTTGTCATTACGTAAACAAGATTAAGAACTTGATCCTCTGAGAATTACCTCTAACTTTCCATTATACACCTTCTACTTCCACACTATGTTGATCTGCATAAGGAAAATACCCATAAATAAATGAAATATGTATCCGCTCTATTTTCAAATATAACTCGAGAATCCTATCATCATTGTAATGTTTGATTTTTTTATTTGTGCTTCCACTGTGCACATGAATAATTTATTATAGTGCATATGAATAATTTGTTTTGCACACAGCTGTTTCACAACGTTTTCTGCGCTATTAAACCAAGCGAACTTTTTCTTATGGAGTTTGCACTTGATGATATGACTAATTCGTTTCCTACGCTACATTATGACGGCTCTAGTTACCTTCCATTGACCTTGAAGACAGAGAACTTCCCAGGAAAAATTAAATTCCCCACTGTGTAGCTGCCATCTTTGGTCAGCCTCATTGTCTTACTCATTTTCGCTGGGGATGTCCCGTTAGACGGATACTTGAATGCTTTATGGAGTGTGGCTTCTTGGTGTGTTCGTTTTGCGTGGGAAATTCCTTGTCTACCCCTACCAGCCAGAAGGCTGCATCAAACGGATGAAGAGTTGGCTATGGGGGGACAGGTTGGCTTTGGGGACATGTTACGCGATGAGGAGGTTCCTTGTTTGTTGTTTGCCTGGGATTACTTTGGTCGAATTTGATGTTGTGTCAACTGATGATGCGACCAAACCTGTTACATTACCAGCTCTTCCTTTTTGCTCCTTCGTCGTCGTTCGTCAGGTTAATTGCACTCCTGTTAGCAGTGGACGCTACTGCTTCAAGTTGAGGACTTTAATATTTTCTCTAATTGACGAGTTTTTTCCTTTTGTCTACCCTCACTTCATCTCAGATCTTGCGCACTGCCTATTCAACAAGCCACTCAATTTGGTCCTTGCGTTTCTCTACTGTGTTGCAATTGGCATCCTTCTTGTTGATCAATTTCCCCTTTCATTTTTTGAAATAATTCTACTCGCATCAGATCCTGGTAAAAAAATAGCAGTTCAGAGAGGCTTCAGGTTAGTACCCCTCATAAATCTTATCCGTTATGAAACTAGACGTCTTTCTTCCAGGCTGTTTTCAGCTCATTCACTTTGCAGACGCCGATCAGTGTTTTTCGATGGTAATTTCCAATCTTGAGTTACTCAAGTTACGACAAACTCCAGTACAGTGTTCTCCATCACACCAGCATTTCTTTCATTCTTGAAAGTGATCGGAGCAACTTCAGTTTCCGTGAAACCTTGATTTTTGTTGGAGTTGGCGTTTTCCCAATTCTCCGCTACTGTCGGCCGGGCCGACCTTCTCGCCTCCTTGACCTCTGAGCCACTTCTCTCAAGTTTTCCAGTCTGCCGAGTGTCCAACACCATTTACCCGGTCAGGAATAGCTACACTAAATTCAGGGGCACACAGTTTGATATTCACTAAACGAGCTGCAGTCGTAAACTACCTGTTGAGATAAACGAGCGACTCATAACAAACCCAAACAAATGTTAAGAAAATTTTCGTTGCCGATGCGATCAAATTCCATTAATATTAAGACAAGACAGATACTGCCTTACAAACAAACGTCACGTTACATTTCTCTGATTTTTCAGAGCGCCGTGTCCAGCTGTTGAGCGGAGAAGGGGGAACTGCCCGCAATGAAGATTCCTCTACGTTGGCCCTGGATAGACAGGTACTTGTCCATTTTCCTTTGTTACATTCCTGAAACATTTTTTAACCCACGCATCTAAATACCCGCTTAACATTTCTTTATCATGTATATATTTATACATGAGTCAAGAAGGATGGTAAAACCATCTGTCAATGACAGAGAGTTCGTCTCTTG
>SDVV010014614.1:0-14756 GCA_016164225.1 Gammarus roeselii
TATGATTTAAATGATTTGAAGTGAATACAAGGATTTTCTGGTAGATCAAGATGAAAATATTATTCGCACGAAAGACACCCTACACAATTTCCATGAGAGCCACCGTACACAATATCCACGAAAGCCACCCTACACAGAATCCACGAAAGCCACCCTACACAGTATCCACGGAAGCTGCCCTATAAAACTGTTATTGTGTAGGGTGGCTGAGTGGTTTGCATGCTGGAGTTATACTCATGACACGCAAGATCGACTCATGGAAATGGTCTTAAGTTGTTCTAACGATGAAATCACTGCTGATTTACACCAGTTTCCCAACAGCATTGTTTGTTAATTCACTCCAGATTCGAATCTCCAGTTATTTTTGAAAATATTCGTAGCATCTTTGTGCCTATTTACCGGTGTGGCTTTCTCATTGGCCTTGGCACTTGAGTGGCCTCAGACGTGCCTGACCTCTCATCTGCGTGCTCTCACTCCAGCATGGCCTCATACCTGTACGGTCTCATGCCTGTACGGCCTCATACCTGAATGGCCTCATACGTTCGTGATTGAAGACTGTAAAAGGTTTTTTGGGGGGTTCTTACCAAGCGGTGCTCACCTCAACGTCGACTTTCGGAGACCTCACCCAGAGGCAGCAAGTGGAAGAGATTTTGGGGTATCATTATTCTGCGGCGATTCTCAGAGAAAGACAGTGACTCTAGATATGTTGCTCTATGCATGGTCATCGTTTTGTGAAATTTGAGTTTTGTTAACTTGATGGATGCAAATGATCTCTTCCGCAAGATAACACCTACAAAAATATATTCTTCGAAAATTAAAGAACTCCTGTTCAATATCCAGATTGAAATCTTTTCAAACTAAAGTAACCGTTTTAGTTCATTGCATTAAAATCGCCTAGTAACTAAAAACTTATGGCCCGTGAAGCATTCAAGGCGTTGTGAAAGTCTTAGGCCAAAACATTTGCGATCAATTCTTGTCACATAATAAAAAGTGTGCAAGAATACTTCGTCAGTCTAAAATAAGGAACATAGCAAAACGTGAACAAAGAACTATTCAATTATTCTAAAGGAAATATAAGTGAAATATTTCACACGTGACTTGGCTGCTGTGGTTGCGAATGGACCGGCCACGCGGAAATGAGACCACGCAAGTATTGGGTCCCGCAGGTATGAGGCCACGCAAGTGTCGAGGAGACGAACATGTTGCCAGAACTGTGGTGTAAATATCAAATAAAAATTAAACACTACAGTTTTGGCAACATGTTCGAGTGTTCGACACTTGCGTGGCCTCATACCTGCGTAATTACCTGCGTAACGTAATTTCTGATCACCTAACACAAGAAGTTAGTAAAGTAAATAATGGACAAAGAACGAGATTTTTCCTGATGTAAACAGTTATTTAGTTGGATCATCTTCTTCGATCTCCTAAGAGCATTCTAACTGATTTTGAAACAATTTTATTCGCTTTTCCATCAGAATTTTTGTTGTAAACAATCTTCTCATAAATTGTCTAAGTTTTAATGTCCTCTGCTGAATCAATTCCACTGATGGGGATGACAATTGGATTAGTGAGACGAGGGGACTACTGATAATTGCATGTGCTAACAAAACTAGTGTACAAGAATAGTTCGAGATGATAATAGAATTTCGGACTTTGAATGTAGGAGCTCTTCATTAATAACAATATAATATGCATCAACATAACACAATTGTCCCCTAACGTATTTACCATACTGCAATATGTATACGTACACATCTATCACATAACTAAAAAAACAATGGGTAACCTTAGTACAGATACAGATACAGACACTAGGCCGAATTTCCCAGAAAAGGGGGTGGCCGACGGCAAAGCACATCTCACACTCCTCTCATACACTCATACTCACACAAATTAGCCCTTTTGCGCTAAAAGGTCCGGCCTGGAGACCCCGCAACACACCCTCCAGGTCATGAGTGCGGTCCGGGGTAACTGTCGGCAGCAGAGCCCGACAGTGTGACTGGTTTACCCCTGCCGCATCAAAATGACCGGGCCCCCTTCGCCCTCGACCATCCCGTCTCTCAACGAGATACCCAAGGCGGGAAAGCACATCAGGACAGCGTCAAAAATCATCCATTTACAATCTTTATTTACTCGTTCTTTTTCATTGCACGCACTCTCGCTACCTGCACACTCAAGTCTCTCCTTCCTAACGACTGCTTCACATCATCCATCCACCCAAACTTCAGTCTACTTCTAGGCCTTCGTCCACTCACCTCTACCTTCAACACCGTTTCCATCAATCTCCCTTCCTCCATCCTCACTATGTACCCAATCTATCTCCCCGAACGCGAATGAACTCTGTCCTCTAATTACTTCACCATCCCTGTTCTATCTAGCACCACGTCGTTATTGATCCTGTCTCTCAGCGTCACACCAGCCATGTTCCTCAAGCATTCCATCTCGAAGACATTCAACCTTCTTCTCTCTTCTGTTCTCACTCCCCAAGTCTCAGCTCCGGAGAGCAGAGTTGGGACAACTACACCCTCATACAGCCCTCTTTTTGGTTCCATCCCAAACGTCCTACACCTCATTACACTCTTCCGTGCATCCAACACTTTACACCTTTCCTTCACTAGCGACTTCACTTCAGTTCTCACTAGTTCAGTCTTCTCCACACGAGAGTCCAGATACTTGTATCACTTAACTGACTCCAATAACTCTACAATTAGGAGGACAACAATTCTGCTCGAATCGACATTCCTCGAGCATCTCATTACTATACTTTTACCCACGAGCACTTGAAGCTTCCTCCTCTCACCTACTCTACCAAACTCAAATACTAGCCTACATAGCTTCTCTTGTGAATCCGCCACAAGTGCCGTATCATCTGCAAACAGTAACTGGTCCAACTGTCAAATCCGCCCATTCGTTTCCAACCAATACACTAGCGTTCACCTCCCTGTCCACTCCATCCATGTAGAGATTGAACAGCCTGGGAGACATCACGCAGCCTTGTCTCAGTCCCACTTTCACTGTGAACCAATCACTCACCTCGCTCCTACTCTGACACATGCTCGGCTGCCAAAATAGAAACTCTGCACCGCTTTCAACAGATTTCCACCCACTTCAAACAAATAGACCTTGGTCGGTCGCCACTAAAATTGAGTTGACGCTGATCTTCGTTGGCAGTGACTTCTAAGATCATTATTCTTTCATTAATACTGATCTCCAAGATCACCATCTGTTGAGTGATCTCACTTTCATCAGAACGATTAACAAATTTGTGTGTCCTGATAATTTGTGCTTATGGAATTAAAATATAACGAATAATAATTTACTTGAAGTTACGGTAAAATTCTTATTACGAATGTGAATGAGGATATGTTACGGTATTATTATCACAATTTTGTGAGTTCTTTATTTCATATCCGAGTGATATCATCGTCCTCCATTTGCGGTTACGGTTGTGGATGTGAGAAAAATGACTAACTAAGGATATGGAGCTCCTCCGTGGATGCGGGTGCTGGCATTCGCCCCATCACTAAGATATACTTCACGACACAGAAAGAACGCTGGTTACTGAAATGGGAGAACCGACATGAACTAGTGGCAGAAGCAGTTCTTTCAAATGGTTTTAATGGTAAGCCCAAGGAGGTTGAATAGATGGAGGCGGCCCAGCCGCTCCACACTGACGCATGGCTGGGCTGGCTTTCGGCTGGCTGAAAGCCAGTTGCAGGGGCAACCAAGCGCGCACCAATGCATTGAAATGAACGGAGAGGGAAGACTTATCACTACGATAACGACTCTTTGCAGTGACTTCGGCTGCTCTGAGCGGCGAACTTATAGCACTGTAGTCACTTTTATTAGGTAAGTACATAATAGACTTGAAAACTAGTTTATATTGTGTTTCGGTATCGTTTGAATCATCAATTTGGACAAACAAAAGTGCTTTGACTGCGTGCATCGATGAGGTAACCACATGTTTCCCGTCAAATTGCAAAACTCGTTGAAGAGGCATCGCTCATGAAACATTCACATCGGACTGAAAATTACTTCAAATTGACCACTGAAAGATTTTTTTTTTTCCATTTCATGAAAAATCTATAACATTATCGCTTAGAAATCGAGATCTAGAAGTCAACATAGCGATGCTTGTGCGGGTTCAGCGTTATTACTAGAGGAAGTAAATTCATTATACGATTAATAGCAAACGCTTGTCTGAATTGCCGGAATTAGTAAATGATGAAGTGGATAATTATCCGCGTGGTCCGGATTTTTTTGACGTAAAAACTTGTGCATTGTCCTTCTCGTGTTAGTGTATTTTTTGCAGCTCATTTTTCGCAAAACCTTGCGCAGTATACTGTAGCCGCATGGACCTCGAATAAAAAGATATCAAAATTGCACGGAAGCCCATCGTGTTTGCGTGCATCACGCGGGATGCACACAACTTGCCCCTGCATGGAACTTTAATTAGCAATCGCATACGACCTGAGGCCGTATTTTAAGTTGTAATTCTTTGGAAACAATGTGTGCCTTGTGATAAAATGCATTGTTTTCAAGTGCCTTCAAGAAACATATTTCTATGCTGCGAAAAACTGTACTTCGAATGCACAGCAACAAAAGAACACCTAGAGGCGGCAATTTCAAACAATGGATTCTTTTAAATAGACTTTAATGTAACAATGTGTAATTACAAATAGATAAAACCAAGTTTCTTTGAAAAGTCCAATCCTGACATGTCTCATACCAGTGTAGGTATATGCTATCAAGAGTTAGAACACAAATAATGCATTATTCCCTATCTCTCCTCCAGTATTTCGGTCCTCCGCATGGCGGCCGCCATGTGGCTGTGGCCGATGGCTTGGCGTCACTAGCTAGCGTTCATACAACTGGCTGTGCCACCTCTACACATACAACCTCCTTGGGTAAACCCCCAACAATTGTTGAGGCATGCAATAATTTAGTTAAAGCACAATATCAAACTTTGACATACAAAATATGCAACTTATCGTTAACTCGTTCCTCTTGAATAAAGCCAGCCTATGTTGACATCAGCGGTGTGTGAAAGAATATCGTTTTAGAGAAACACTATAAAACAATGAGTTTTCTACTCAAAATTTTCTAATGTCACTACCAAACAAATTAGGAAATAGTCAATGCTTTAGGCCGTGTGATATGCGTATGCGTGAAAAGCATGCGTAATAAGGTGAACAACCCAATTATTTACAGCTGCTCAAGCTAATTTTTATAATAGATTCCAAATTTGACCCCCGGACTGAGAGAATAAACACTCACTTGTAACGTAAGGATTACCCAGCAAGCATCGTCCAAAAAACAAGTAAAATCTAATGAAAATGAGACTTGGGTGTAAATGTGTTAACTTTAAATACTGTTGTGTTTTACGATATGAATGACGAACACATTTTTCTAATTGTATAGCATGAGCGCTGTAATTTTTTGCGACCTTGAATTTGGAGCCCACGTATGACGCTGATCCAACTCGCAGTCATTGAAAGGGCATACATTAATGTTGTGCATGCATGACACGAAGAAAGAGCGCCGACAAAAAAATAGTATTCTCCAACTGTACCCCCAATATGTGTTGCAACCAATTAATTATTAGTCCATTTATTCATTGGTGGTTGTGTTTTTAGGGGGTTCTCTATCGGGAAATGTCGATGGAAATGATTGTCGATGAGGTCAAAAGAAGCTGAGGCACAGTTTAATACAGTTGCATACAATTATTACAAGTCCAAAAACTACACAATTATATAAGCTAAAATGTTAATGGACAATCTTAGAACCGTCACGTCATTCACGCAGACTTTAATTCAATCGTAAAATGACCGCGATTTTTTTTTGCTCTCTAGTTTTTAAGGAAAAGTTAGAAGGGATGCTATTGGTTTCCGACTCGTCGAAATGATCCGTGAATAAGATACTTCTAAGAAAACGAGAAATTTATTTAACTCCCGAATTACTGGCATTGAACAGACTTTCGTAATCATCTAATGTCAGAAAAGGTTCGAAAGACCGTTGAGGTTTCCCATTATTCTCTATTTATACCGCCTCAGAACTCCTTTGGTTAATGAAACACCTCTAAAATATCGAACTCTTCATTTCTAAGGAACAAAAGGATGCATTCACGTTCCCTTAGTCTTGTGGCATAATCCATTAGGGTCTCATACAAATATCAAACCCAGATGACTCTCAGATAGTATAGTATTTATTGTCAATTGAATTATTGAACATTAACAACATTTTTTTTCGATCAGTTGAGCTTAGAACCTTTGAAAAGTTGTTGTGACAGTTAAGAGTTTTGCAACGGTGTTTTCCAAACTCAAGTGCTTGTAGGTTGTTTTAAACCTATCTTACCTCTTTGATGTTGTTGAACGATCATACAACACATGGCACGATAATTCTGGACAAAAATTGTCGCGGTTGTGGTTCCAGCTGGTGGTGGCAACAGCTGCGAGTTACAACAAGCTGCTACACGCACACAATTACTTACCTCCCATGACAGGGAATAACAGACTGGGTCATAAATATTAACTCAACAGGTTAATTCTAAAGTTCTCTGCTTTAAACAAATATTGACATCTCAGGTAGAGGAAGATATGGTGGTATACCCCAACTCGTCTAAACTTGATTATCTAATTTGATCAAGATTCACTTAAGGTGGGAGAAAAATTTCACCTAGGAAAAATCAACTGATATAATATATCTTCCGTTTTGATAACCATCCACCAAATAAAAACATTTCAGACCATGCAAGAGTTTGTCTGACATATCTCATTAGGCGATTGTGTCATGGCAGATTGTTATGATCGGGATTGTCCTTGGATACCTGTTTGTCTGACATATCTCATTAGGCGATTGTGTCATGGCAGATTGTTATGATCGGGATTGTCCTTGGATACCTGTTTGTCTGACATATCTCATTAGGCGATTGTGTCATGGCAGATTGTTATGATTGGGATTGTCCTTGGATACCTATTTGTCCGACATATCTCACGGCTCCTGTGGGCTGCACGGCTCCACCAACTTCTACGACTGTCATTATTTAATACTGTTCTTGAACAAATGACTGGTTCCCAGTGTCTACGATATATTTCATCTTATCAATTTTTAATCAGGTAAAAATTGGGTTTGGTCTACACCGATTTGATATTGGTTTGGAGGTGACTCGTGATGACAATTTGTCTCCGGGAACACAAATACGGGTCAGTATATGAAATAACACAGTAAGTAAAACAAAATATTCTAACTGAAAACGGTATGAAAGACACCGTAGCCCGCGTAGTGTCGAGACAGACTCAACCCCGATCAAATTGCAGAGAAGGCGAAGCGTATCGCGCACCAAGTTAAGGGATGCCTGGTTGCGGGGAGGTATGTATGCGCAGTTCCAGCACTTTGGCCACAATCAAATGGACGAGCTTAGTGCGTCTTAACTGACCGGCTACAGGCATTGCCGAGCACGTCATCACTCATACGGTTTCTCTACCTTTAACAAAAATGGACATCAGATAAAACCTATATATGCTATTTTTCGGTGTCTAATTTCGAAGTGTACATTTCACCTTTGAATTAGGTCCTATTTAGTGAGCAAGATTTAGAATACAGTACGAAAAGATGATTAAACGATATTATGTAACATTTATTACAGAACTAAATTGTCCCTAGACCAGGGTCCAATTCCGGTAGAATGTGACCGACAAATTGACTAGTGGCTTCAAACGCTACGAAGCTCGCCCCTCAGCGAGTGACTCATCAGACGGAGGAATGGAGTGGCGTGGATGTAATTTCATCGGAGCGCTGGAACATGCAGCAATTAACTTCGCTTTATCTGAACGCACACATGCAGCTTCAATTAACCTCGGGATGTGACGTTGTTAACCTCGGGATGTGACGCTGTTGACCTCGGGATGTGGCGCTGTTAACCTCGGGATGAGACGCGGTTAACCTCGGGATGTGATGCAGTTAACCTCGGGATGTGACGCTGTTAACCTCGGGATGTGACGCTGTTAACTTCGGGATGTGACGCTGTTAACCTCGGGATGTGACGCTGTTAACCTCGGGATGCGACGCTGTTAACCTCGGGATGTGACGCTGTTAACCTCGGGATGTGACGCGGTTAACCTCGGGGTGTAACGCTGTTAACCTCGGCATGTGACGCTGTTGTCATCAAGAGTGCAATGGAATATATTCACATACGCCATTTCAGAGGCATCCTTGCTGGAGATAGGATTGGATGATCTTATTTAAAATAGAACTGGCGATCAGAGCAATCTCTCTAAAAGAATCACACACCTGTAAAAAATATAGATCAAGTGATCAACATGCAGACAAAAATCTGTTGAATTGTGTATTTTTCATTTGTTTGTATATACGTTGGTCATACAAATTTTGTTAACGCTAAACGAATTTATTAGGACTATATTGTGACTATTTATCACTAAATGCATGGTTCGGTCGTTTTACTGGTTTCTTGAGCATTCGAATTTGCTTATATTTCATAAAAATCAATATTGGAAGTGAATGGTTTAATGAACTAGTAATAACGTTCGCAAATGCAGCTACGGCAGGATTTCACAGGAGCATTTTATGCAAGGACAGTCATAAAGCATGACTTTACAAAATTATATGATGATTTGATAAAACATTATATTGTTCTCCAACAACAACTGCAGGTACTAGTAGGTGAAAATTTTTCCCTAATCAATATCTTTAAAGCCGTTGTGATTGAATTAATTTAACACAAAAACTTATTGCAGACCTAAAAATATGTTATACCTGAAACCTAGGTCCGATAAATTTATGAGCCGCTTATATGAAATGCGTTGTAAATTCGACATTAACAATAAACTTTATATATGAGTTGACTCCGCGAGGTTTCCTCGACCGTTCCAACTACAGCTTAATCCATACTTTCTTTCCAACTACAGCTTCACCATACATTCACGAATACAAAAGAAATTAAAGAAAAGATTGCATACACCATATAATCACATATATGGTCCATAATGTATTGTGGTCTACAATTAAGTTATTAATATGTGGACGAGGGCGGTTGACTGATCGCTTCGTACACATTAACCAAATTAAAGAGATAAATTTCATAAATTGTCATATCTTGCCAACAGTTAATAAAGTTGGTGGGAGTCTTTAATTAACTAACAAAAGTGTTGTTTATTGTCGGAAATATTCCGTCTTGTTCTTTGCGCACGAAAACGAAAACATTTTCTCAATTTTTATTCATTGCAACGACATTTCCGACGTTTTCTTTTGACAAGTACTTATTGCTCTTTTGAACGTTGGTCCGTGTTTATGGTTTGCTTAAGCGATGAGTATATCTTTTTTATTAGTTACTAACGAGAAGAAAATGGTTCCCCTTCTCATTCATTTTGACTCGCTTGGAAAAAGGTGCCGAAGTTTATAGCTGCTTAAGGAGCAGTCTGCTTTAACTCCCGACCAGCGTTTGTTCCGAGCGAAAAGGACGAGAGATGAAACGCGAGAAAGTCAAGTGATGAAACATACTGTGTATGCTCAGGTGAGAGTTAATGCGTAACCTAATTGATCAGGTTAATATAAATTTGGTTGAAAAACTTAAATTTACTGTAGCATCAAGTGTTGATTTGAAGTTCCCTTTTGTAGAAGAAAGGGCAATTATTTTTTAAGGAGATTTCCAAAAATAATCCGTGAAACGTATGAAAACAGGTAGAATGAACAAAATAATTGATAATCATCCGACAGTAGGATTTTCCATAGCAGAACTGTAGCGTGTCGAAATGGCATATTCCTTTTGTCATCACAGGCAATTAGTCCATATTTTTTGGTGGCTGGCCTTAGTAATACAATCAGTTGTTTACCATTGCAATAACTTTTAGTGCAGATAAATGTCATATACGGAGGCAACAAAATATAATTAGTGTTGAGAAAACTTATTTTACCACCGTGACCTATTTTGAAAACGAAAACTTATTTTACCACCGTGACCTATTTTGAAAACGAAATAAGGTTGTTCTTTTGTATAAGTTGCAGTGGATCAGTTGGGGTTTTATTGCATATTCAAATGTTGACATGAATAATGACAACCACTGCATGCATTTTTTGTCTCTCGGCGCCGATAAAAAGGAAAGGGAACCAGGAAAAGACTACACGCAGTTTTGTTGTCACAATCGACATCAATTAAAAATAATGAGCCACGTCAAGGCGATCATTTGGCGTCGTGGTACGGCGAAAGGCTGAAGGGCTTTTGATGTTGAAATTGAAAGACTATTTGTAAGTAAATGTGACGAGGCATAGCGCACGCTTAGCTGGGCACTAGATTTGTTGCATTTATTGGAATAATAATTACGTAATGAAACCGGATGAAACATTTTAAGCAGATTTTTTTTGTACAAATATGCTACTCAATATATATAAACTCAAATATAAACTTCAATAAGTTTTATTTCATATGCGTGGAATATTACACGCATATAAATGGGGGTTGCGGAAGGGTTTAAGTGGTCAGAGGTTGCGGGGTTGCGAAAGGGGTCAGGTGGTCAGGGGTTGTGGGGTTGTGGAAGGGTTCAAGTGGTCAGAGGTGGCGCGGTTGCGGAAAGGTTCAACTGGTCAGAGGTTACGGGGTTGCGGAAAGGTTTAAGTGGTCAGAGGTTGCGGGGTTGCAGAAGGGTTCAAGTGGTCAGCGGTTGCGGGGTTGCAGAAGGGTTCAAGTGGTCAGAGATTGCGGGGTTGCGGAAGGGTTTAAGTGGTCAGAGGTTGCGGGGTTGCGGAAGGGTTCAACTGATCAGACGTTGCGGGGTTGCGGAAGGGTTCATGTGGTCAGAGGTCGCGGGGTTGTGGAAGGGTTCAAGTGGTCAGATGTTGCGGGGTTGCGGAAAGGTTCAAGTCGTCAGAGGTTGGGGGGTTGCAGAAGGGTTCAAGTGGTCAGAGGTTGCGGGGTTGCGGAAGGGTTCAAGTGGTCAGAGGTTGCGGGGTTGCGGAAGGGTTCAAGTGGTCAGAGGTTGCGGGGATGCGGAAGGGTTCAACTGGTCAGAGGTTGCGGGGTTGCGGAAGGGTTCAAGTGGTCAGAGGTTGCGGGGTTACGGAAGGGTCGAAGTCGTCAGAGGTTGCGGGGTTGCGCTCACAAAGCCGCATCGGGTTGCTAAGGTTCGAACATAACCTAACTCACCGGAGACTGCAGCTGCAGAGTGGTAGCTGTCTTCTCGTCCACCGAGGGCATAGTGAATATTATTTAAAATATGTTTATCATTTTATTGAGCAAAAAAATTGAATTATGCACAGTTGATGCAGCACATACCTTTTGCGGGGTACAGTACGACCTAAATAGTTGATCATTTTCGAATTATATATTAGAACACATACTGTAGATCAATATAGTATGTTCATGCTTTATCGTCAAAGGGTCATCATGGATATCCAGAAATAAATAGAATTCTTATGTTAATTCACCAATCTTGGTCAATTATTTGTTTACGATGTTGTAGTTCCTTTTAATACTTATGTAGAAATAGTTATTTGCGTAGTTGAATGTGAATCGTGATGTGAATACATGAGGTATACCGTACATTATACATAGTTTCCATTAGTTGCCAATGTATTCTGTCTCACCAAGAAATATTATACTCGGTATCAATAATGTATGTTGAACTAAATACAACAGCTGGTGATTTAGATTTCAAACCCATGTGTATTTCCCCTGTACAAGTCGACCATTCTATTATTTAGACGATACAAAAGTACTATACTGAGGTATCTAACGTGAAACTAAGGAAGGTTAATTTCCCGAGCGAACAAAAGAATTTGTGGTATTGTTGGAACGTTCGTCTACCGTTACTCAAGCAAGGGAAGTTGGCATAAACAAGGTTGTTTGCTCAATCAAACTACGAATAATTTATGCAAACCCGTGCTGACCAACAGAAAGGGACTGAATACATTTGGAGCACAAGACCTACAATACAGAAATGGACTGAATACATTGGGAGCACAAGACCTACAATACAGAAATGGACTGAATACATTGGGGGCACAAGACCTACAATACAGAAATGGACTGAATACATTGGGGGCACAAGACCTACAATACAGAAATGGACTGAATACATTGGGGGCACAAGACCTACAATACAGAAATGGACTGAATACATTGGGGGCACAAGACCTACAATACAGAAATGGACTGAATACATTGGGGGCACAAGACCTACAATACAGAAATGGACTGAATACATCGGGAGCACAAGACCTACAATACAGAGATGGACTGAATACATTGGGGGCACAAGACCTACAATACAGAAATGGACTGAATACATCGGGAGCACAAGACCTACAATACAGAGATGGACTGAATACATTGGGGGCACAAGACCTACAATACAGAAATGGACTGAATACATCGGGAGCACAAGACCTACAATACAGAGATGGACTGAATACATTGGGGGCACAAGACCTACAATACAGAAATGGACTGAATACATCGGGAGCACAAGACCTACAATACAGAGATGGACTGAATACATTGGGGGCACAAGACCTACAATACAGAAATGGACTGAATACATTGGGAGCACAAGACCTACAATACAGAAATGAACTGAATACATTGGGAGCACAAGACCTACAATACAGAAATGGACTGAATACATTTGGAGCACAAGACCTACAATACAAAAATGGACTGAATATATTGGGGGCACAAGATGTGCAATCGTTTTTCCATCCAACCATTGAATTATTTTCTGATAGACATTTTACAACTGTTTATTGTGTACAATATTATAAATGTTTATTTCCCTAAATATTAGATAATGTCCTAACAAAGGTGGCGTGCTGCGTCAGGGCAATCATTGCACAATTTCCAGAACCACACACGATATACATTTCTCATCTGACGCCCAATCACTCAATGAATAGGCCGCAATGCGACTTGTATAAAATATCAGCAACATATGCACACGAGATTAACAAGTACCAGCAACGTACACACACGAATCAGAAGTACCAGCAGAGTGCACACACGAGTTTGAGATGTCAGTAACATACGCAGTCGAGGTTGAGAAGTACCAGCCACAAACACTCACACGATTATGATTCATGCAAAACTTCAAACACAAATTTCCTGATTACTTGACGAGGTTTCATACATTATCCCTTATCTAGTATACAATTGATACTCTTAGAGTTGGTAGTTTAAGAACCAGTCTAAACATTTTGTCATGAAAACTGTACATAAAAACCCAGATTTGCCCATCGAAACTGCACCTCTCCATCAGCATCGTTGTTGGCTACGGTAGAAGTTGCGAAGAAGGAGTACGGCTCACCATCGGGCCTTGAGTTGGGAGACTGGGGCCCCATAATAGACCTTCTTGAAATCGCTCCAAAATACTAGGTCTCCGCACACACCACGATTTTTCGCATATCATTAAATATACGCAATGTTCATGTGATTTTATGAACGTTTCTAATCTGCTACTACTGTGCAAAATGATATATGATATTGATTTGGAGAGAGGTACTAATTGCTCCCAATAGGGCTGCTACTTTCGTCAGTGATCGCTACTTCTCTTGCTTGAAAACTTCAGGATTGAGAACAATCGAAACATTATAATAGAAAACGGTAAATCGGTAAAATGTGAATAGCTTTCGTCAACATTTTTACGACGAAACTGAAAGAATGTGCGTGAATTAATCATGTAATCATAAATTCAAACCTCATGGAGTGAAGTAGCATTTTATGAGCAGAAGTTCTTTTATGTTTCTGAGCTTCGTCTAGTGCTCTGCTAGTTATCACAATTACTGTGGCATTATTTATAGGAGATATTACGTGTCGCTGTCACGGGGGTGGTCGATCGCGAGGGAAGATCGTTTGATCACTTAATTGAGAATTCAGTATTCCGACTTGAAAAAACTTCGCCGTTTTTTTTTCACTTTTACATTCGGAACATTGCTCCATCTTTGAAGACTTTTTCCGCGTTACTATCTATGTCAAGTTTTCTTGCTATATCATTGATAACAACATAAATAAGTGTGTCTCCAGTGTCGTCCGTTGCTTAGAAAATCAAAATGATCATAGTTACCTCCATTCAATTATGAAAATTAAGATTAATGTTTGAATTTCGAAGATAACGTATGCGGCAGGCGTCAGTCAGGTTGTTCCCACCTACGAAGGAGACAAAACCTTTGATATTAAACGAATAGTTTTACAATTCCTTGCCCAAGATCTATGAGACATTACAGTCCCTTTAAAGCTGTATAAATTGTTTGCGTTACATGAAATTCATTTTGAAGAAGATTGGAAATTTAGTTATTAAAACAAACATGTATTTTTAGAACTATCATTATTCGAGTTTTGGATATATTTTATCATTTCACCATAATAATCTACAGAGCCTTGGAAATTGTAATACTCTACGATGTCTTATCTATGATGTTCTACATGATATGGTAGATTTATTACTGTTGGAGAGGAGTTCCTATTTTTTTTTGTACTTTGAGTACCGAAAAAACTGCAATTTATCTATGCACTACAGGATAGCTTTCAAAAGATGTAATGTACGCCACGAGAAAGTCATAACCGTCGGAGTTTCGATTCTTGTCGGGGCGTTGCAACAGACAGACACTCACTGTTGTGGGATAAGGGTCCGAAACCATTTCGAATGATATATCACCCTTTCGATTCTTGTCGGGGCGTTGCAACAGACAGACACTCACTGTTATGGGATAAGGGTCCGAAACCATTTCGAATGATATATCACCCTTTCGATTCT
>SDVV010014615.1:0-14755 GCA_016164225.1 Gammarus roeselii
TTGTTTTTCTCACCCCATCAATAGTCCTCATCAGGATCTGTTGTCGTCTCACTTGCACTCTGGTAAGGTCAGCCTTTTGTTTTTCTCACCCCATCAATAGTCCTCATCATGATCTGTTGCCGTCTCACTTGCACTCTGGTAAGGTCACCCTCTAGTTTTTCTCACCCCATCAATAGTCCTCATCATGATCTGTTGCCGTCTCGCTTGCACTCTGGTAAGGTCACCTTCTTGTTTTTCTCACCCATCAATAGTCCTCATCATGATCTGTTGCCGTCTCACTTGCACTCTGGTAAGGTCACCCTCTTGTTTTTCTCACCCCATCAATAGTCCTCATCAGGATCTGTTGCCTTCTCGCTTGCACTCTGGTAAGGTCATCCTCTTGTTTTTTCGATCATTATTCCTCATCAGGATCAGTTGCAGTCTCGCTTGTACTCAACTCAGGTCGCTCACGTGTTCTTTTTAATCGATCATTAGTCCTTATTAGGATCCGTCGTTGTCTTCTGCTAGAGTTGCTGAGGGTCTCATTAGCGGAGGTAAATAATAAAGCCTCGACGAGACTCTGGTAACTTGGCTGGAGCAGTAATCCGCTGCTGAACGTGGTGCTATTATTGGAGTATGGTACGAAATCCAAATGTATACTGTGGTGTACAGCCTGGTTCAGCTTGATAAGGCGGGGTAGTGGCTCCGTAACGTCGTGTTGCGTGCAGCTGGATATATTTGGTGGCTCCGTTGTGAGCATATTGTTGGAACCTTCCTACCCAACCTAACCTAACTTAGGAGCACGTACTTCTAACCCGCGGGGCAAAAGTACGTGTTTCTTACCCGCGGGCCAAACGTACGTATTATTAATTATATATTGATTACCCCATGATATCGAACTACCCCACTTTCCTCCATGGTATTCGAAATTATCTCGTATCATACAGTATTATTAGTGGGACTGAACGGATTGGTCGACCGGTGATCCTTCTTGACCGCTGACGCCTGCTGCTCTGTTCTTTCTTGAGCGCTTGCCGATAGTGCTCTGCGCTCCTTCCTGAACTCTGGCGTCTGCTGCCCTGCGCTCTTTCCCAAGAGCGCGCGCCCGATGCCTTGAGCTCCTTCCTGATCGTTGATAATGCTGCCTTGCTCTTGAATAGTTTAAGCCAGTATCTGCGCCTCGTCATCCACCTTGGTTTTATTAGTGTGCAATCAATACCTATTATGCATTTCTTGAGTATCCAAAATCATCCATCCACTAAAGGATTTCTGAAGAAAGTGATGTGGAACATTCGATTAACGAGTGTATGTGCGAGAGGTGAGCTAACATCAGATTCGAGAGGTCGTCCAACAGACCGCGTGCAGTAAAATTTAAATTAGCGTAGTTTACATTGACTATCCGTTTGGATATCCCTTAGTAAGAAACACTCAAAAAAAATCTTGGTTAACTCCATTTTCTTGACCCAAGATTTATACATAGGTGAACCTGGCGAACAAGTATAACATAAATACGCCTCTCGAACGTCAAAGGAAATTGCCTGTTGAAATGACAGAACAACTTTAGTTACACTGTGAATCTAGTCTTCAAATGATTTTCTATTTTCTTTTCAAGTTAGTTCTCAGAATGAATTGTCTTTGTTCAGCGTTAGATATTTGTTGGCAGCTTATACTAGTAGAATTAACAGTGAGGCCGGAATGTGTGTGTCCATACGAATACTTACTGAGAATACCCCTTAGAATAAACTTTTCGTCTAATTCAACTACATTTGGAAGCCTATTTTCAATATCGGAGTTGACACATTCTTATTTGCTGCTCTCTAAGAAACATATTGACATGAGCACAGCTGGAGCTACGACAAGAATATTAAGCTTGTCAAGTAACCGTTCTAGTCAAACAACGGTCCGCAAACATCTCGTCTGTGAAAACATGGAGTTCAAGTCGTTCATCATTACTTTATTTACCAGTGTTTCCTTCTTAACAAAAACATCACGTTCTGTGGGCACACAAATAAAAAGTTCTTTCTTCTGGCGTAGAGTGGAAGCAAGCAGGTTACTAAGGAAAGTTTGCCTGCAGGAGGAGGTAAGCCGTGGTGTTGAGGGGATGCCAAATATTTGAGGACTTTGCACAATACGCTGGAAGAAGCAACGGTGATGACAAAAAGGGGATTTTACACACATTTTTATTCGTCGGTATAAGGGTCCGTCATGATCCCTCTTGAATTGCTCTATCATTGTCATGACATTGATAATAATGATAGTAATCAGTGTATGGTCATTTATATACGATATTCATTAGGGGCTCTGGCATTTCAGGACGGGATGAGCTGTTGTGGCTGCTTGGGATGTCTGGTCACGTATTATTAGTCGTGGATTTCGAATTTTATGCGATCACATAATTTTTTCCAAGCTTCGTGATCAGATTCTTGTAATTTTATCCAACGTTTTACACCTATAGGTGGTACAGTGAAGTAATGAAGTATTAATAAGGTTTCACAGCTCTGACTTCTCACGGCTGGTTGCCAAGTGTCGCAACACAGTTCGGTTATTACACATCGTGTCTCAATTCAAATGGCATTCAGTTATCGCACGTCAACGGAAGTGCCCGTTTTCTGAATTTTGGTGAGATATTTGCAATTTCTTTTATATTTATTACCAAACTACACCGAGATGGCGTCTCCTACATCATAGTAAAACCGTTCACCCATCTCCAAGCCCAAAGATCAACATTGGTTTAGTAGTAACCCTGGAATGAGCTGAAGAGTCTATTCTAGCAATACTTCAAAACATAACTCTTAGTACAAATGATCCAGCCAAGATGTGGTGATCATCACTCATGGGCTACCGGACGCTGAAGGCTCCAACGAAGGTTGTTTCCACTTCGGCGGTAATAGTCCATCCTCTCCATTTTCTTAGTAAGGTGGTGGATTAGTCTCTCGGTGTTAGTCAAGGCTGTTTTTAATGGTGTTAACGTTCTTAGTATCAACCACATCATGAGGTCAGCGTTTTCAAATTGTTGGCATCTCTAGAGTGAAGAAATTTTCAACCACTGATGTCGAGTGGTTTTAGCTGCATTTTGTGGCTATTATATCTTTTCCGGGGTTATAATCTTGATCAAAGAGACCCTCTGGGCTAGCTCTAGTAAGCCATTGTAGTTTTTTTGGAAGTTTCTATTAGCTGACTCCAAAATCGTCGTACTTCAAGTGATATCTGTTTAAATTCACTGAGTCGCTGCGGGTATGACCATTTTTCAGAAAAGGGAAATCATTTGTGTTGCTAGGTACTGAACACGTTCCATCTTGTTAATATCCTCTCATAGGTGAGGGGACCAAAATTGTACCACAAAGTTCATTCAGGGCATGACGAGTGAAGTACGTTTCGAAACTGCGATGTCCCTGAACTTGAAGGCGAAATTTCTAGTTATAAAGCGATGACTCAACTGTCTTTCTTGTAGGTAGCTGCCACTTGGTTCCTACAATTGGGATCGTTGGTGACTCGTAGAATTCCATGGATTTGTTGTTGGTGGCTTTCAGTCATACTCCGGTCTGTCATCGCTGAAGCTGAATTTATATAATATCCCAATGTGTATAACAGAGCATTTTTATATATTTGAGTTCATTTGCCATTCATCAGACCAGTTCACTAGTTTATTAGGAACCCTTCGGATGGTTATGCGACTTCGCTCACAGTCCGCTGTTTGGAAGAGTTTAGTGTCGACATGAAACTTGAAAAACTTGCACACGATGCCGATGTTGAGGTCATATATAGAGCTTATAGAGATAAGGGCATTGAAGAACACTGTCCTCTAGTACTCGTAAATCAAAGCCCATTGACTTTTTCTTGTTTGCATCCTGTGAGTTAATTACGGAGCCGCTTGTTCCAGGTAGGCCGTGCACCTCCACTTTACCCAGTAAGCGTTCATGTGGGACCTTATCTGACTCTTTGTTATGCAAGATGAATAAGATCGACAGCCTTGATTGCGTCGTATATTTCGGGGACCTTATTGTGAAGTCATGGCGATTGGTCAGGCAGCTTAGTTTGCGTCTGAAGCCTGGTTGGGTTTCCTTGATTAGGTGTTTCCTCTAGAAGTGACCCGTAATACTTGTTGCTATGAATTTTTTCTAAGGTTTGGCCGACTACAAATGGAGACTGATTGCCCTTCTCCAGACTGTTCAACTTTTGGGATATTACTGACATTCCCATCTTTGAAAACGGTGACAGTATTAGGATGTATTCAAGTCACGTGCACTATTTAGTAGAGGGCCAATACGGTCCCGGAAACTCATCTCATTCAAATATAGGTTGGACCATTCTGTTTTTCTGTCAGCTATTTTATCAGTGAGCTTATTCATGCTCCCAATACAGATAATTAAATGGTGGTCTTCCGCTGTGCATTTTGAGAGTGGCCTTGAGGGGTCGCAAGTTTTGGGTGTGAAACATAGGTTGAAGGTATAATTCAGAGTCTGATATTGTCAAGGATTATTGACTACTAGCTTAAACACTTGACTGCAGAGATGTCCTGTGCCGCGCTGAGGCCATTGACATAAGTCCTTCGAGTTGGATGTGTTCTCGCTGACGATTGAGCCCTTTGCTTTACCTTTAATTTTTCACAACAACCAGTCAATTCTAGGGTAATTTGAACAGAGTTGAGGGCATTGGTTTACCAGGCTGTAAAATACCTACAATAAATACATACAATGATGCTACATACTTTGATGACGTTCTCAATTTCTTCATCTATCGTGGGCTACCATACCAATGGACGAGCAATCCCTTTCGTAGATGATATGAAGGGACAATTTACACGTAGCAGTTCTAAGACCTTGCGTCTGTAGCGTTGTGTGACTACCACCCTGTCACCACACATGATGCAGTTATTATGTAGTGACAGGTTATCCGTAGCTTCTAGAATGGTTTTATGACTTCCTCTACTGTTGTTGGGAATCCGTGCATAAAGCTGTGGATCTTTTTGAGTTTCCATGCTTATGTCTTTCACCGAAACATTGCAGGACTCCAAATCTTTCGTCTGGAATAAGAGACCGGTAGGTTCCAAGTCATCTTTTGATCTGCTAACGGTAGTCGTGAAAGACAATCCCTTATGTAATGTAATTCACCAGGAATATGAATGATTGTGCAATTAAATTGACTGTGTCTGAAGTTCGATCTTTACAATCATGGACTGCAATTGACTAGCAAAGCGTTTCCACGCCCCAGTAGCCTAAAAAGTCGCACATGGTCAGTGCAAATTTGA
This sequence comes from Gammarus roeselii, assembly GCA_016164225.1. Lineage (NCBI taxonomy): Eukaryota > Metazoa > Arthropoda > Malacostraca > Amphipoda > Gammaridae > Gammarus > Gammarus roeselii. Next base: position 5,228 of record SDVV010014615.1, read on the forward strand.
AAGATGACCCCCAATAAGTATTCTAGGAATCTTCCAATTCCAAACATAACGACTTACGCTTCTTTGCCTACTGTAGCGTAATTTCTTTGGTCAATGGTTCATGTCTTTGAGGCGAATTAAATAGGCACATAAGCCTCGTTTTGTTTTTTCAGTAGGAATGCAGTTATACCGTAGTTGCTAGCGTCGGTTTCAATTCTTGTTTCGTGATGTAAGACAAACATTTTTAATACTGTAATTCCTCTGAAGGGATCTTTTATAGTCTCAAAACATGTTAGGTGACTTGTATCCCGTAAAACTTTTAATTTTTCTTCAGCAGTGCGAACAATGGTGCGAATGCACTGCTGACATTCGGTACGAATCTACTGTAATAGATACACAAGCGCACAAAACTCTGCACTTCTTCAACATTTTATGAGCAAGGTACTTCTAAAATTGCCTGAACTTGCGTTTTTTGTGTCTAGTCGTTAAATGACATCGGCCCCTTATAGGGCTGTGAATACTTTATCTAACACATCTAGATGTTCTTCATGCGTTTGGTAAGAACTAATACATCATCCATTGGAAATGTTGTATTGGGTAAGCTAGAAAGAACTTGTGAAATGGAGCACTGGAATATTGCACTGGCTGAAGATATGCCAAACGATACCAAATTATACTGGAGAAATCCCTCTGACGAATTAATGATTGCATATTTTGACGATTTCGCGTCTAACTGAAGTAGTGAATACGAGTTTGGCAAATCTATAAGTGAAAATAACACAGTCCAAAGTAGGCACTGGGTTCGTTATGGCTTAGTGAATTTATTGATCGTTGATGTGTAGTTACCGCACAGTCGAATTTTACCAGTGGGCTGTCAAACTGCAATAACTGGACAAGCCTAATCAGAGTAATCCAGCCTTTCAATTATTTCAGCGTTCTCCAAGTTCGTTAACACTTTCTTTACAATGCATCTGGATCTAAATGGTATACTTCGTGGTCTATAGAACATGGCGTCACAAACACTATCGACCCAGTGAATGTAATGGCAATATTGCCGCAATCAGTCGCGGTCTGGTACGTTCTGCTTTCATCAGCACTTTCAACGTTAAGAATCCTATTTCCTGTGGTAATGCTTATCGATGATCCCGTATCAAGTTCTGACATCATTGTTTGTCCGTTCAATTTACACTGCACATAAAATGGGAAATTTTTCTATTTTACAACTGGCATCCCTGGTGTAGATATTCCAGAAAAATACTGTCTACTGTTAGGCTTGTTTGGACTATCACTGCATCCGCGCAGGTAGCTGTTCTTTTAACTTTGGCGAATCCATTTACGATCTTTGATTCTGGGCCACCCTCCTCAGCGTCTCTTAGTCCGTTGAAGCGCTTACTAATCTCCGTTGGTTGTGGCTTCTTGTGAATCTTGGTTGAGCAAATATCTATTCCTGATTTTTTCCAACGTTATGTAGTCCATCAATTTTCGTTCTTCAGGTGGCGTGTAATGGCCCGATTCGACGATGTGATTTACCTTATTCCGTGGGTTTGTGCAGGATTTAGATTGCATGCTGTTGCTACAAGGCCAAACTTACTCCACTCATTACACTTTAATTTGTGTGCAAAGCATTCTTTCGCAAAATGCTTGGCTTCAGCTTATCCAGACCTACTTCTAATTTACTTGCACGGTGGTAAGGAGGTTCATATCAAATTGAACTCATTCACTCGAGTTGCCGATTTATCGTTTTTGTAGGGTTAAAATATCCTTTCAAGTGGCGGTCCCGTCATAGTGAGTGTTGAGGCATGTTCTGGTAAACTCTTTCCCCTCACTGCAAGGGGCGGTGTTTTCGACGTTGTCCAATACCTGTTACAAGTGTCTTTGCTCTGCTCTTATCACTTTGCCGTCGAAGTTTTTCTTCTCGCGTCCCGTGATCAGTGCTGTGGTCACCTTGGTGGATCGTCCCGTGATCGGTGCTGTGGTCACTTGGTGGATCGCGATCCGGCGATGAATTCATCATGAAGAAATCTACACCAGCAGCACAACTTGTATTCGCATTTGCTCCCCAACTTGTTGAGGGATCGGGCGTAACTCTCGATCGTCTCGCTTTCCCGTAGTTTTCTCTTCATAAACTATACGATTGCGCCAATTGTAGACTTCTGCACAAACTACATTGTGGTCAGAGTTGTAACCCACTCGTCGTAGGTTGCCTCTTGTACCTTTTTTATGCTGGATTTGCGTGATAACGCTTCTTGCTGGGCATTGTCCCAGCAATGACGTTTTTATTTTGGCGCCTCCTTGGCTGCCTTCAGGGCTCGTAACTCAAACAGAGTCGACAAGCCCTCGATGACTTCCGTAGTCGGGTGAAACTTCTTCTGCAATTGCCCGTTTTCCACTGATTTTTTGTAATGTTTGCATTTCTTGAATATTCACCAATGAGTTTACAATGAATTCTTCTCCTCATCGCCAACTTTGTATTTTTCGATAATGTAGGCAGCCTACTTTCCAATTAAACGCGGATTGGTTATGAATATGAAATTATACAACGTTTTGACACGTAGTGTATAATGCTAGCTACAAGTTGTTTGTGAGGAACGCGAGGACGTTCTGTTGACCGGTCGGGGTCGGACTAATACTAACTGGACTTCTACTCTTCGCCTACCGTTCCTGTCACATTACGTATACACACGTACCTTCCCTACTACAAAACTTGCGACAACAGACACCGCTTAGTACGAGCTCGTGTCATTAGAGTTGTTATAATCGGTCCCGAGCGCCTTTTTCCATAGTTAGTCTTCGACTGAACAACATCCGTTCAATTATGAATAGGTTGTTTGCTGCTCGTAGATTCTTCTATTACGAATTACAATGTCTGGTCATCCTTCTGGTCTGCGCATACCTCATCTTAAGAAGATGTTATTACTTGTAGCTGTCACGTACTGGAAGCCTCCTTCACATGTAGACATGAAATTGACAGGGATATGACATGGACATGGTATCACGACATGAGAAACGGTTAGTTGACGTCACTAGCCGCGTGCAATGAAAGCTTGTGAACCTTTCCGATGAATGTATCTGGTACCAAAAGAGTTCAATTTGTTTGAGAAAGAATTGATCACTGGCTCAGACTCCAATATTGTTTGCTTTGATAGAGCAGAGCAAGATGATTTGGTTACAGCAGTAGTAGTAATCGATAAGCAACATCTCCCACTTCTCACACTCCCTCCCCTCCCCCCCCCCCCCACACACACACAAAACAAACTTTTCGTTAGCAATAAAGGGTCCGGCAATGATGCCATTGCACGCACTCCGGGTCAGGAATGAGGTCGGAGATCAGTGTCGGCAGCAGGATCCGAATGATTTCACTGGTTTACCCAGCTGCGTCATAGTTGCCTGATTTTTCCTCACTCACGACCACCCCGTTTTGCAAAAATATATCAAAGGGCCGGAAAGCTCATCAGAGCCGCGTCAAATTTCATTCATTCACAGTCATTCTCTCATATAGTTTACTCATTGCAGGTTACCTCGATATTTCTACACACTTCTGATTCCAAAAGGCCTGTTCTAAGCTATCTATCCTTCTAAACTTAGGTCATTCGCTAGGCCAATGTCCACTAACCTCGACTTCCATCCCTCTTTAAACCATCTCTCATCAACCATCGTCACCCTGTATCCGAACCACCTTGGAACACGTGATTTAATCTGTTTTCATCACCATCCGCGTCTCCGTCCATCCACGGCCGTCCTTCCTCCCCATTACTTTATTTTTACGCCCATAAACTCGCAGTGTACTCCCCGCTCGCACTCAACCAAGCTCCAACACCGGACAACATGACTTCTCCGGAGAATCTGCCTCTCGCGCCGGGTCATCTGCAAACAGTAACTGACTCTACTCACAACTGCGCTCATTGGCTCCAAATCTTGACCCAATTCAGTAGCGTTTGCCTCCCTGGCTACCCGGCCCATGTAAAGACTGAGCAGCCATGGCAACAGAGCGCAACTGATTTCTAATGTGCCCTACGGGGGAGCGTGCGATGACTCGCGTTGAGGCTATGGTGAAAAGGAAGCCCAAATCTAATTTATTTCCACTTCACTTGTTACCAAACAGTCTCCTCGCTCCCTACTCTGACGCATGCTCAGCTGCCATCATAGAAACTCTAGATCACTCAGAGCAAATTTTTTCCTATACTGCAAACAAAGGGAACCACCTCCACCTCGCCCCCATTTCAACTCAGCGGGGCCCTCTCCCGATCCGTGAAGTCCCGAAGCCCACCCCTAAGCGCTTCTTACTCTTATAGTAGTTCTTAATTGAACCTGTTGCACATCAATAGTCACGATGAGAGATATTGAATATATTCCAACTCGTGTCTCTGAGTCGTGTTTACATCCTTCATGTCAAATATTGTGGTAGCTTTCTTACAAGAGATCGGTATGGAATGCCTTTTAAAGTAAACGTTTCTTGACTCTTTTCTTCCATAATTGGCCATGTAATTGAAACAAAACGAGAACGTGATAAATAATTTGAATTTAATCTACGGACTCTACAACAAATATTTCACTACCAAAGCTTACCATCTTAGTATTTCCTTATAATTAATTGACAATTGCATCCTCGATATCAGAACTCGGATCCCTGAGTGCATTTTTGTGCTCAAAATTTGTTGTTTATTGTATGCTTTTTTTCCCTCGCTTTTCACCCTACCAGGTTTATTCTCTGCCCATATTGCTAAGTTGATTATCCCTCCCCCGCGCGTAATTTCCTCGTTCAAAGCAGCTGGTGAGCGACCTTCCGGAGCAGCAAAACAAAAGCACAAAACTAACTTCCTAATTATTTCAACAGTGGAGCAAATGAACAGGCGGAGTTGATGGGTGGGTGGGTGGGGTTATCCTACAATGGCAGGAATAGTTCATTCTATTGGTTGGGGCATGTTGAAAAGGATTGGGCTGAGAAAGAGCAGAAATAATTGAATAGGTTACCTGGAGACGAGAAGAAACAACGGCAAGGACTTGGGGAAAGATGAGCATTTCGTTTTTTGAATGTAGCCTAATTAAAACACGCATTGTAATGCAAAAAACCGGAATAATACTGGAAATTTTCCGGCTGAAACAAAGGGGGTTATGCTGATCACATAGGTTTAGGAGGTACAATAAGCAATGGACCAGCGTGAAAAGATGTACGGGGCCTTCCGCCGCGCACGTTCCCCCAGGAACCTAGTGACCTGGAAAAAGCAAACTGCCGGGTTCCGCAAACTTAGCGTAGAGAAGATGCGAGAAAGCTGGATCCAAGTAGTTAACACAATCAATCGAAACGCCCCTCTTTCCCAAGTGTGGGGAAAAATCAGACTTATCCAAGGTCGCCCTGAGTGACCTACGATCTTAAGAAAAAGTGAGCATATTGATTCCATTTCAACAAATGAAGAATTCTACAACAAACCTATCTCTTTCCATGAACTTCAGTATGCTATCAACCACACTCGTGAAACCTCAGCCGGGCCGGACCGAGTACACATCAATATGATCAAACACCTTCCTAAAAACGCTCTCCAGCACCTACTAGGTGTGTTTAATACGTTGTATTCAAATTCATTCTTTCCCAATCAATGACGGGAATCCGTAATTATCCCGATACCGAAACCAGGAAAATGTCACAGCGACCCGCATAACTATCGTCTCATTGCCCTAACTAGCGTCCTATGTAAGACTATGAAAAGAATGATAAACTCACGCCTAGTCGACTACCTTGAAATGTATGCAGGCCTTAACAACATCCAGTGCGGTGGCCGTAAGCGCCACTCCACAACGGACCACCTCGTACGATTAGAATCAGTCATTAGACAGGCCTTCGTCCGAAGAGAACATGTGGTTTCCATATTTTTCGACGGTGAAGAAATATACGACACTGCATGGAAATACGGGATCATGAAGGATCACTACTCTACATAACCGCACCTTCAAGGTCAAGGTTGGCGACACTCAGTCTCCGTCATATCCGCAAGAAATGGGCGTCTCCGAGAGAAGCGTCCTCGAGGTCACTCATCTTATCCTCAAAATCGATCAGTTAGCCGACATTCTTCCCCGAGACGGAAGACTGCTCTCATAACTATACGTGGATGACCTACAAATATGCTTAAGACACCCCAGTCTCATAACAATTCAACATGAACTCCAGAAGTGCCTAAATCTACTCGGGAACTGGGCTTCCCTAAACGGATTCCGATTCTCGCCCTCTAAAACTAAAAGCATGCACTTTACCCTTGTGCCCGGCTTACACCTGAATCCAGCCCTAACGTTCCACACCACATCTTTAGTATACGTGAATCTATACCATTCGACGGGACGTATCCTATCTGTAACATCCCTGAAGTTTGGTGCCGACATGGACACCGGAATGACGTTGTTCAGAGCAATAATACGATCTCGCATGGACTACGGAGCCGTTGTCTACGAATCTGCAGCCAAAACTACTCTCGACCCTCTTTTGACCATCGCAAACAATACTTTGCGTATCACAACCGGTGCGTTTCGCTCCACCCCAATCGAATCTCTTTACGTGCTCGCTAACGAACTTACACTCCCTCTCCGGCGAGACAACTTTCACTATAAAACTATATTAAGACTAGAAGTCTAATCAACAATCCAGCAACCAGCCACATCACCAACATATCCAATAAGAGCCTTCTTGCTGCTAAAGAGAATATATGCCCACCGTTTTCCCCACGTGTGGACAATCTGCTGACCTCACTAAACATCAATCGTGAAGCTATTAAGCCTACATTTTCCTACCGAATCCTTCAAATTAACTCACCAACATGGATGATCAACCCACCACCGGTCAACCTAGACCTGCAAATGTACCCTAAAGCAAGTACTCCAACTAACGCGTACAGGCCGGAATTCCTAAGACTACTTGAGGAAGAATATTTAGAGCACCGCCACATATACAATGACTGCTCCAAAACCGCGGACGGAGTGGGAGCCGCCGCTGTGTAAGGGGACATCCCACTCCCGGCCACCCTCCCACAAGAGGCCTCCGTGTTCTATGCGGAGCTCCACGCACTCAAACTAATCATCTCTATTGCAAAAACAGATCGCTTCCCCAAATACGTCGTATTCTCAGACAGAATGAGTGTCCTCACCCAGCCTAAAACACTACACTACGAACATCCAGTTCTACGTAAAATGCAGCACGATCTCTTTGTGATGTTTGAGACGGGTCAGGCAGTCGAATTCTGCTGGTTCCCTGGACACGCGGGAATAAGAGGAAACGAATTTGCGGACTAGCTTGCTAAAATGGCATCTACTTGTCATGAACAATTTTTCGCCATGCAATACCGGGACTGGTTCCCTATCATCAACTCCCATAAAACATCCCGATGGGATGAAATGTGGCAACAGAGTGGTCCACAAATGCTTCCAGTCAAACCCTCAGTCGGAGAATGGGAAACAAAGTTCACCAATAGAAATAACCAAGTGTTCATCACCCGCTTGTGCACGGGACACACGTGGATAACTCACAACCACCTGATGGATGTCGACGTAGGACCAAACGCGCCACATTGCTCCCGTTGCCACCAAGTGGCTATCAGCGTGAAACACTTACTGATGGATTGCAGCGCACTCGCGGCAGCCCGACGAGCGTTCACAAATCCCCCATGCAACCTGTAAAGCCTACTCACGGACCCAACCTACCGCGAAAAGCTTTTCGCTTTCGAAAAAACACACCGGACTATATGGAGCTGTCTAAACCCCAAACAAATGTGCAATTAAGATGGTCTCTCCACCCCATTACGCACAGAGATAACAATACATTTACGAAGATACGCGTGAAATCTTCACTCTCGTGTATGCCACAATTGAAATATGTACTGACTTCATCTTGACAAGACTAATATTTTCGCATGCGAGCGGTGCGAACTTACCTGAATCAATGATGGTCGCGCCCTACGGGGAAGCCTATTATCACTCACGTTCAGGATCCAGTGAAAATGAGGCTCGAATCAAATCACATCAGTTTATGGACCCTAGTACCATCGGGTTGACAGGTTATTATTAATGCTATTGTTCTTGCCATCATCATATCTGTTATTCCAGCAACTATTCGGACCGATTATTCCTGCCTGGTATTCCAGCTTAATGTTCGTGCCTGCCCGTTGTGTGTGCTTGTTATGTATGCCTAAATTTTCACCCAAACTGACCCTCCGCTAACAGAAAGAATGTTACGTAATTTTGTGGGAACGAGATAGACTTCTCTGCCCTCATCGTACCTGTTGTAAGTGGTCTACTTGCTCATTAGGGAGCTCCCCCAGACAGTTATTGATATGTTTAGCTGGTAGCCCAGCGTTCGCGCTAAAATTATTTCCGCACACGCGCACTATCGCCACTTCACTTCACCTCACTGTCATGACCGGACACTGTCATAACCGCTTAAAATCTTTCAGCAAATGTGCTTTCGACCTTAACGATGTTCCAGCCCACACACATTTTCCGCACTTCAAAATTTGCCACAGTCATATCTGCCACTGTCTTTACACCTAAACAGGCGTACCAACCCACTGGTTGGTACGCCTTTAATGAAACTTCAATAAAAAACGCTGAAAAACGGCAGTACGTACCCTAGAAAAAACGTATGTTTGCCTCGCGGGTTAGAAATACGTACTTCTGCCCAGCGGGTTAGGAACACGTACCCTAGGATAGGTTAGGTTGGGTAGGAAAAGTTTCATTAGAGTGATAACCGGTAAAATGGTACGACTGGTGGCTGATTCTGACGTGGGCTGAAACAGAGTTTAGGCAGAATGTCACTGGCAGATATGACAGTGGCTGGTGTGACTGAGGAACGCTATGAATGTTCGCCGTTAAAAAATGGTAACGTAGGTACGTAGTCGGAACAACTTGGGGCTGATAAGGCAGTTGGCGGAGATGAGAGGGGCTGATCTGACGTTAGCTATAAAAGAATTTAGCGCCAGGGATAGCGACCCGTTTAGCTACGCGCTCAGTAGCTGCAGAGTTTCGGAAATAGTAGGTCTATAACTGAAAAATGAAAGACACTTTCACATGACAGTAGTAGGTATAGGCGCGAACATCGCCCTGTGAAGGAATTAGATAGGGGTTAATTAGCGGTGGGGGGGGGGTAGGACGCGATGCATGCAACCTTGACTCACCGAGTGTACGGGGTAAGCGCAGAAACGGGGGGGCGGGCGTAGGGGTACCGGAACTGGTTTACTACGGCCAGCCGGAATCGGGTTATATTTACATAAGGTTATTAGCATTTCAATGCTAGTGGTGATAGTGCAACTTCAGTGCTATGTCCTCTGAATGTTTTTAGGGGATATTTACATAAGTTTATTACCATTTCAATGATTCATATTGCAACTTCAGTGCTTGGTCCTCTGAATGATTTTTAGGGGGATATTGACAAACATTTATAAGATATTTTTTTTTATTGACAATTACATAATAATTTACAAGCTGTATTAAACGTCAAGACTCCGCACATATTCTTCTTGCAGGATTGTTGATTTCCAGACACGTAATGATGAATTTTTCAACCTTGATATA
>SDVV010014616.1:0-14755 GCA_016164225.1 Gammarus roeselii
AGAGCAGTGTCAAAATCAACCATTCACAACTATTCTCCACTCACGCCTGTTCATTGCACGCTCTCTCGCCACCTCCACATTCATGTCTCTCCTTCCCAAAGCCTGCTTCAGACCATCCATCCACCCAAACTTCAGTCTACCTCTAGGCCTGCGACCACTCGCCTCCGCATTCATCACCCTTTTCACCAATCTTCCTTCATCCATCCTCTCCATGTGCCCGAACCATCTCAGTACACGCGAATCCACTCTGTTCTCCAACTTCTTCACCATTCCTGTTCTGATTCGAACCACGTCGTTGGTGATCCGGTCTCTCAGCGTTACTCCAGCCATGCTCCTTAAACACTTCATCTCGAAAATATCCAACCTTCTTCTCTCCTCTGCTCTCACCCCTCAAGCCTCAGCTCCGTAGAGTACAGTTGGGACAACAACACCCTCATACAGCCCTCTCTTTGCTTCCATCCCCTACGTCCTACAGCTCACTACACTCTTTAGTGCACCCAACACTTCACATCCCTCCTTCACTCGCGCCTTCAATTCAGTTTCCACTATTTCAGTTTTCTTCACATGAGAGCCCAGATACTCAAAACACTGAACTTCCTCCAAGAGCTCTCCATTTAGGGTGACACTAATTTTGCTCGCATCGACAGTCCTCGAGCATCTCATTACTTTACTCTTACCCACGTTCACTAGAGTAGTCTTGTTGTTGATGTACAGGGAAGAATTGGTAGGTAATAATGATTGCAAACTCCTACCTATCCTGATAGTGTGTAAGCCTATTATTCCTACAGTTAGGATGAGAGTAAATATTGGACAGTTCTAGCCGAAATTGATAAATCTGGTATCGCCACACATAGTAAAATGTGAAGTGCGACTACTTCCCCTTTAGCTTCATAAGTTCTGGCCCACGTTTACATTTTCAAACCATGTTGGGATCGTTGCATCTGCTTGGCAACATCTCATCCGAACACAATTCCATCCTGTGTGTATCATATTGTATATAAACGGATGTTCACGTTTGAACAGTATATCTGTACAAAGCTGCGTTAGATTTTATTTAGGCTTCATTAAATTGAGGTTCGCCGTGGGATTATTTACTATAATTGGCAAGACAGTCACATTGCTTGTTTTCATTGGTCGGTGAAAGGGGTTGCTTATATCTTTTTAGTTTCCTACTGGCATTGGTTCGTGTAAAGACGAGGTGACGCCTGCTCCTTGAACTGAAGAGTGTTTGGTTATTCGCAAAATATTTTGTTTGAATACAGGTGCAAGGTGCAAAATTATATTATCTAAACACTACTACAGTCAATTTGCAGTGTCATCAAAGCGATATTTATGAAAGATGATCGACTTCAAGTGAAAGAGGCTTGGTCACTCTACTGTCCTAGCCACTCGGAAATGATGTCGCATTGGTACCACTACTCACTCGTTTATAAATTGAATTATCGGTGTCAAACATTGATTTTCTGCATTTCATTCAACGTGAAGAGAATTTACACGAAGATATATGCTACTTCAAGACAAATTATACAAATCAATCTAAAACTCCTAAACATTGTGGTGAGTACATGCTAGTTTCATTTTTTCGGTATTTTTCAAAAACTTGTATCATGTGAGTGGTGTCGTTTGTCTAATCTGAAATGAGTTTGCGGCCGCTCTATTACCGTGCGTCCGTGTTCAAGATTTTTCAATTTAGTCGGCGCGTTACGATTTAAAAATAGTTACAATAGAAGTACATATTTGCTTACCAGCTTTCTAGATGATACATGCTTAATATGAACGTTTGTTGTAAGGTTATACGCTAATGTTCCATCATACAAGGTACAGTCAAGCATATAGTAAAAACTAATTTCACTCATGTTATGCTCTCCTTGTGCTTAAATATCTGGCTTCATTATATTGAATGTAATGACACCATTGGAAGAACATAGTGACTGGTACTTTTTTTCCGACCTGTATGTATCTCAAGCGTGGACTAGAGTACTCGACTAACTTGGGCCTACTGGCAAGGTGAAGGTGAATCACTATTTGCTGAGTTAATCTTGATGTCACTACTTATGCAGGTTGCACTGCAGAATTCCGAAAAATTTTGCCCATATTCAAATTGCTGTTGGGTTTTATAGTCTGATTGAACAGATAAAGTAAGTTATCATGTGTACAGTCTAACTCTTTAAAAGAGGTTGGCAATGCGCTTACAAACTAAGCTCGCATAGTGAAACTGTCTCAATCTCCTAAATCGGATCTGTACAACAACTATAAAGACTCGTCCGAATTGCGTTAAACAAGGTAACGAGGCTATCTGCGCTCGCTTAAGTTGTAAGTCTGAGCAACTGGAGTTGGACGTGCTTTAACCGTTTGCGGTTAAAGCTGAAAACTGCTAATAATCACGATCAAGTGAGAAACTGATAATGGCACGCAGCTTTGGCACTAACTACATAGCGCGCTGAAAAAATTCTTGCAGCGCCTGTAAAAATTTATATTTTATTTGTCGAATGCGTTCTGCCTACTCTGACATCATATATAATTTTATTGCTTATTTCGACTTGCTATCCGCAATCTCGTTCGGTTTACGAAGGTCTCGCGAGCAACATTCTGCTTTCGGAATGAACACCTGAACGCGAACAGCTGTTCATGTGTGTACACTACATTATTGAACTGTTAGTTATAGAGTAGCGATAGGTTCAGGAATATTGTGTTATTAAATGACGTTAATGTTTGTTATTCGTTTTGTTTGATTTATTGCGGTAAACACATTGTACAACTTTTCGTTTTCGATATCTATTGTACAGCCTTGCTTTCTTTCAATTGTGCGTAGTCTAGATGAAGTTCGGTGAACAGGACGCATCAATTGTATATCATTTGAAGCAGTCACGCACCATATCTTCGCTTTTAGCTGGTCATAGACTTTGGTGGTGTGACGTAAGGGCATGGGCATTTGTTCCTTTGTATTTCTGTCAGAAGCGATAACTTACAAATAATAATCTTTGTTCTGTTTGGACTGTAGTTTACCATTCATCATGTTCACTATATTATTATAATAATTAGTATTATCACCTAATTTACTGTGCTGGGTTAGAGACTGGGATATAAATATATCTATCGTTTAGTATCTAAATGTAAGTTCTAGCATCTTGGGTCACGTATTGCCTTGTTGTGTAATAGTTTAATTTGTGTAAACTGTTTCCTCCAATTGGATGGTATCGCAATCTATAAGAGACGAGCATAGTTTGGTTAGGAGGTGAGGGGATCGGGAAAGCTCCTATGGGGCGTTATTGTTGTATGAATTACATATAGAAATGGCACGCGGCCTATACCATCATCTTCTGGTGTCACTGTATAAAGCTCATTGCAAATTATCACCTACCAACTTCACCGCGGTACCATTTGCTTTCGAAAGACTGAGAAGAGAAAAAGAGAACCCCATCATTCGCGGGTCGGCGCTGTGGCAACTTGCTTATGCGCACGCACAACAGAAAACACTGCTTCATGAGGCCCATTTTAGAAGGCCTCACTCTCTTCACCTCTGTTTTTTTATGCACATCGATACAAGTCCGTGTCAGTCATCCAAATCCGGATGAAATTGCCCGGCATGTCTGTTATCATCCCACATTCATCTCTTATCTCTGTAAATATATAAATTGTATAGCTTACAATGTGGCAAGTATTTAGAAGTGCGATGTACTTGTAGCATTATCAAACAGAAAAAGTAAACCAAATATAGAAAATAGAAAAAGAGTGTCTTCTACTCCCTCTCCTTTTTTGTATAGTCTAATTGAAAAGCTTTGCGCAGAGGCAGTATCGTAACCAATGCGTGACAAATGAGTTCGCGTACTGTTCTTTGCGTCTGAGCTCCAAAGTTTACAAGTTTTTAGGGTATAGTATGAAACTTTTTTTTCTGTATCAAAATAAGAGCCGGTCACCTCGCTTAGCCGAATATCGCTCCGAGACCGAATATCGTCTCGCAAAGGTTAAAGTTTTCAACTAAATTGGAGAGATCGACTACCTCTCTTTAGAGAGAGAGAGCAATAAGGCACCTGAGAGGGTGACCCACCTTCCCGCGTTAACCACCAAAGTTCATTTGTCCCTTTGTGTAGAAACGTTTTGAGTTCGAAGATCCCTCCACTGTCTCCCCCTTTCAGTTTGTAGCTACATCTCCCCCCCTTGGTGCACAAAGAGGTGAGCTCCCACTGACACCGGGGTTTGAAAATAATAAAAAACTACAACAACAAAAAGTTGTATAAAAAAGTTAGAAAAAAAAATTATATTAAAGTAACTAAGAAGAGAAATTAGCTTCAAGTCTAGTTATAAGATTATATTTGAGTTGATATAAGTTGATTTTAAGAACGGATGTAAATATACTTATTTACACTTCAAGTTGTATGTAAAGAAGGCCCCACCTTCATTACCCAGAACCCTGGGTAGAAGCCGGGGATCAAACAATGGGCAAGACCATTCCCAGAGGGGCTGACGGCCCTTCCAGAGCGTCACACTCAAACCAGTCTACGAAAAAGAAAGACGAACCTTTCATGGGTTCCTCATCGACAGGAGACCTGACTCGGGTAGCTGTCGATGACACAAATGAACACTTCTCGAAGCTGAATCGAATATGATCGGAATTCAGAATGTCCTGGGCAGGATAAGCAAAATGATGGGCCTTCCCGACCTGGAGACTGAGGACTGCTCGGCGCCCTCCAGAAAAGTCGGTGAACATCTCGCTAAACTCGAGAACCTTTTTGCAACTATGAGTACCCGACTGGATGAGCTGATGAGGATAGAGGCCAGGGAACCCGTAACCTGTTCGTGTGCTTCCGCCTCTGACCTATCTGATGGCGTGCTCTCCTCCCAGTCAAAACTCATAACGCCCGAACACCAAGAAATGTTAAGAGGAGATAATACACTCGATTTGATGACCACAACCTATTCATCAACGGCCCTAAATTCCCCAAACACTTGAAAATTACATTTGATGTCAATGACAAACCGTATATTTGCCCATACAAACTACGTGAAGAACTAGGCTCCATCACTGGTCGTCCAATTCTTAACATCACCGCCAGCGGTGACGACAACTTCACCATTAAAGTAGACAGAAAACTTCAAAGTGACACAATACTCTCCAAAACCAGAATATGCGAAAAGCCTTGCAAAATCATACCACACCCAACTGATTCCATGAGTTCAAGTCTGATTTACAACGAGGGCCTCCCGAGTGATGAAACCGACGAGTTCATCACCGGACTCGCCTAATACGAGGAATGTATAGTTGCAGCAAAAATCAAACCAAAAAGAAACACCACCACTACCCTTCTGCTAAAATTCAATTAACATACCCCAGCTAACTACATAGACATACATTTCTTTGACGTCGAAACCAAGGTTCTACCCTTCGAAATTCGTCCGATCCGATGCTATAAATGCCAGAAATACGGACACACGAGTAGAGATTGCCATGGTAAGCAAAGATGCCCAAACTGCTCCCAAGACAACCACGATAAACGGGACGATCCCTTGTCGTGCCCATCCGAAGAATCTCACTGCTTTTACTGCAAAGTAAACGGACACCCACACGAATCGGAGCACAAAGTTGGGCGACGAGAGGCTGCGGCCGCGATTCGCTCCCCCCAGGCTGACCCTCCCACCCAGGAGAGAAGATCAGCATCATTTCCTTGGGGTGGATGGATGATTATTCATTTTATAGATCATTAACATTTTTTTTTCAGTATTTTATTATTTCTTCTTGCTTGGGCTCAATTATTTTTCTCTGCCTTTTTTTCATGGTGACGGATTTTGAATTGGTTATTAATATTATATGTATCGAAGCTGGTGACCCAGGGAGGGGAGGTTTTCGTGGGACCCAGGGTTTCGGGAACCCGGGGGACTTGGGAGACAAGGTGGATTTGGGGGGGTCCACTTGGACCTTTCTGGGGCCCTTTGGGACACCCTTGAGACACTTTAGAGAAACTGCGGGACCCTTTTGAGGCCCATCTGAATCCTGGAACCTCTGCTCCCCCCTCCCAGCGCTGTAAAACCCATACACAGAAAAATGTTTATGTGAGATGCTTGAGTGGAACAAATAACCATTACAGTCCGCGGAATGCTGGCGAAGAGGGCGAGGGTCGCGTCGAGGCTGGTCGAGATCAGTCGAAACATGTTGAGGCGAGTCGAGTTGGTCGCGACGAGCCGAAACTGGCCGAAATGATTCGAAACAAGCCGAGATGAGCTGAGGCGAGGGTTCTGGGAGCTCGGGAAGACCCGGGGGACATGGGTCATCCTCCGGGATTCATCGGGCTCCTGTGCGATCCAAGGGACCAATGCCACCCCCCCGCCTCATCCCCTTGAACAATCAGTGGGAAATCAATAATCTGAGCAGTTTTTCTGCCCATGACGAACCTGCTCCTACTTTCTTGTTCACGATTCACAATATTATAACGCTGGAGTATTTGTGCGGGAGTTCGTGTTGGTGATTTTGTGATTGGGTATTTTTTCTTCAGTCTGTGTTCGCTGCGCGTGCACGGACCATATGCAGTTTCTGGGGTTGCCCTGGACTGCGCAGCTATAAAACCTTGTGACGCGTTGCGGTTGGAGTCAATCTAATATGTGAAGCCATAGACCTTCTACCAATTCTTGGTGTTCTGAGTGGTTGGAGGCGGGGATTCGTTTTGTCTGAGTCTTTATCTTGCCTGACTAAATAAATTGTACTTGAAATCAAATAGACCGCGTAGCTGGAAACATTGTGTTGCGTTGCTGTCGGAGCTGGCTTTGTCCGTGTGGCCGTGAACCTGTACCAATTTTGACGATACTATCTGTGCGTATTGCCGTGTGGACATGTTAATCATGAGGGTCTGAGAGGTTTGAGGCGAGGATTCGTTTCGTTTCATCGGATTCATCGTTCCTGAGTAAATATATTGTACCAATACAACTGGATCGTGTAGCTGTAAATATTACGTTACGTTGCTGTCGGAGCTGACTTAATCCGAGTAGCCGTGAACCTTGTACCAATTTCGACGATACTATCTGTGCGCACTGGCGTATGGACATATACATGAGGTTCTGAGGGGTTGGAGGCGAGGATTCGTTTCGGTTCATCTGAAACTTTATCTTACCTAAATGAATAAATTGTATTTATACAACTAAACCGCGTAGCTGTAAATGTTGTGTTGCGTTGCTGTCGCAGCTGGGTTTGCCCGTGTAGCCGCTGACCTTGTACTGATCTTGACGAGGCTACCTGTACGCACTAGGGTGCGTACATATACTCTTTAAGTTCAAAAGGATTGGAAGCGGAGGTCCGTTTCGAGTAAGCGTTTTTTCTTTTGCGCACCAGCGTGCGTCTGACATTTCTAAAATTTTCACTTCCTTTCTAACGTCAAAAGCGTTGTTTTGTTTATTCCTCGCACATCTAGGCGTGCGAGCCTACTGGAATCAATGATCATCGAGCCCTACGGGGGAGCCTATTATGATTCACGTTGAGGCTCTGGTGGAAATGAGGCTCAAATCAATCCATCACAGCATCATTTCCTACCCACTTCCTCATAACGCTTGTAGATAGCGGTACAAACAAAGTTGGACCCTCAATGAACCCATTAACCATGATGAACGCGCTCTCCAAACCACTGGGAGGTAGACCGATAAACATGAACCGACAGGGAAAGAAGTATCTGGCCCACGTCGTAAATATCGAGCAAAGCAAGGCTATATAAAGGATTAATAAAATAGACAAACACAAGGTAACTCGAAATACATCCGTTCTTCAATGCTACAAGAAGAATTATTTACATTTCCAACTACACAACCAAAACTGACCTAAGTGCTTTTGCAGCAGGTTTAGCAAAGGATTACGGCGTCCCCAACGTTTCCCTAGCATCATGGATCAAACCACGAAACATCCACACCACCGCATATCTAATCACTTTCCCAGGACGTGACTCACCGGAATGCTTAGTAATCCCGGACGAACAGGGAAAAACAAAAACTCTCCCAGTGGCGACATGCCCTGCAATGTGCACAGAATGCCTGGAATACGGCCACGTCATCAAATACTGCCAGCTACACATACCCAAACGCTGTTAGAGGTGCGCCTGCGAGCATGAACGAAAGGACTGCACAGCCCACCAACCTCGATGCTACCACTGCTCATGTCTCCATGTGGCAGGTGACCGCGACTGCCTAAAGCAGATGGACCAAAAAGCAATGACAATCTTACAAAATGACCGCATAGTCACACGAAAACAAGCCATCTAAATGTTTTACGGCTAAAACCCAAACTGCCGTAATTAAAATAATGCCAAAACAGTTGAATTTACAACTAAGTCTACCCCATCACACGACACTCGCGTACCGTCAACAAAAACTATTACCATGACCCCAACACCCCTCTCCAGTACTAACAATACCACAACCAGCCCAGCGACCGCCCTCATAATTGAGGCAGGCGTCCCAAGCAACAAATCCACGAGTACCGAGGAGACCACCGCGATGGATGCTGCCTCGGTCGACCCCAAGGCGAGGTCCAATAACCCGAAAGTCAAAAGGCGAAGAGACGAAGATTCCTCCTCCGACGACCGCTGGGTACACGACGCCCTCTCGCCACGAAGTAAAAAGATAAGCAACAGTCCACGAACCACAGCTCGCCTCGATGAGAGCGTTGAACGACTTCTGACCGTATTAACTGCGACCGCACCCAGCGTAAACCTGAGTGAGGTATTCAGCCCTCGGCTAACATGCCCGACACCAGAACATCTCACAAGTGGGAACGACCATCGCCTGCACGAGGACGCGTTGAAAATCTTCAACGAAGAACTGATACCCGAGACCACTGATCGACAGTGCACCAAAATCGATTCAAACATCCCGACGACTACTACTCAGCCCATCATAATGTTCAAAAAACCCTCCATAGAAGAGAAACGCACTTGCTCAAGAAGCAAACACAAAGATCGCACTTCATCATTCTCCTCCTCCTACAAGAGCACTAACAACCGAGAATGCAGTTAGTCTAGATCATGTTCTACAAAAAGCGAACTCTCTTGCGAACGCTCTTGATCTAGGACACCTTCGCCTCATATACACGAACACCACGAAAGTTCCTACAAACCACGCGACCGCTACAGATCATCAAGATCTGGGCGTGAAACAGATTTGAGATGAGCAACAACACAGTACTTCAGTGGAATTGCCAGAGACTTAGAAGCAAGAAAGATGAATTATTATTGCTAATCACCACCCATAAACCCCTGGCGGTAGCCCTCTAGGAGATCAAACTCCGTGACACAGCCACCTTCACAATCCCTTAATATGTCATATACCGTCGCGAAGGTCACAATAATGTGACTGCACAGGGCGGAGTGGCACTTATGATCCATAAAAGCATACTTCATCACCTCCTCCCTCTGATAACAGAACTCCAAGCTGTCGCAGTGAGGATATGTATCTCAAGACCAATTACAGTGGTATCTATCTACTCGTCACGAAACCACGACCTCACGGAAGCACTAATGACCGATCTGCTTAACCAACTGCATCATCCCGTACTCCTCCTTGGAGCCTTCAACAGCTACAACGAAGTGTGGGGATGCGTGCAAACAAACCCCAGGGGAGTGATAATAGCCAACAGCATAGACACTCACAACCTGGTCCTTCTCACCGACGGACAACCCAAACGGATCACCCTCGAAAGTGAAACCGCCATGGATTTATCTATGTTCCCCCACTTTAGCTCCCTAACTCGTTTGGGGAGTCCTGTCTTTAACACATGACAGGGATCACAACCCAGTGATCATATCGCTCCTTACTAACCGACCAAACAATCCTGACACTCAAGAACTTCGATTCAAATACCGGAAAGCCAGCTGGGAGGAATACTAGACACACGCCGCATGGGACGATGTGGGGGGCCTTCCCGAAGACTTTTCAGAGCGCGACCTTGTCAAACATCTATACGAGAATCTTCAAAGTGCAGCTGTCGCATGCATTCCCCAATATTTACCCTCTATCTTTTTTCCGAAACCTTGGTGGTGCCCGGAGGTACAAGAACAAAGGACTAGCGTGACAAGATGTACGGGGCCTTCCGCCGCGCACGTTCCCCCAAGAACCGAGTAGCATGGAAAAGGGAAACTGCCGTGTTCGGCAAACTTAGCGTGGAGAAGAAGCAAGAAAGCTGGATCCAATTAGTTGATACAATCAATGGAAACGCCCCTCTTTCCCAAGTTGTGGGGAACGAAACTCACAATGCCTCGTCGGAGTAAGGAAAACTGTAAATTGTATATTGTTGGAACCATCTAGTTCAGCATTACGTGGACATCTGGAGTTTAGGAATGTATGGTTTGTCGCAGTTGTCCTTGATTTTTCCCCTTCCCATCCTTTTCTTAACTTCCAATGGTGTTCCCGCTCTGTGCTGCCTCCTAGATGTTTTCCCTCTGTCGTATTGAATAAAGGGCCAAGGTATTTTCCTTTATCTTTGAAGTATATCGTTCTAAGATTTTCTAGTAGTTGAATGCATACCATGGTTTTTAGGATAATATGACTGTTTTATGGTAAGAAAGCGTAAGTCATAGTTGTTGTAGATTGAAGTAAACCATCTTTGTGTTAAAATGTTCTGAGGTTCAACACGTATGCTTGATGCCGGTCACCGCTTGGGTAAGAAGCCTCGGGCCGACAGTGCGCTTCAAACAGTGGTGAACGTAGCACCAGTCATTGCGGGGCTCTCCCAGGATATCACTACAAATCATTGGATACCTCAAGATGACATCGAGACTAGCATAGTTGAGTGACTGTAGCGGTAGAAAGAATTAAAATGAATTAGGTAGACATTTATTAGCTGTAGTTACACTTGTTAATTAGTTACCAAACGATGACAGTGTATAGAAGAGATTTCGACGCCATTGAAGTGGCCATTCGTGAAGACAAAAACCCCGCCGAAACCCAAGTAAGTTCCCGTGTGTATCATAGCGATGTGTCGATCCCATTCAAAGGTGTGTGATATAATATATGTAAAGTGATAAGGGAATAATTAAGTGGGTAGGTCGCACCTAACGACCTATCCACTTTCTGTCGGACGGAGACGCTGTCTATTCTTCATACGCAGACATCGCATACAAACTAGCTCAGACTTTCAGTCAACTATCGCAATCAACAAATTATACGGCTTCTTTCCAACGGGAAAAGATCCTAAGAGATAGTGAGCATATCGACTTCACTTCCGCCATGAACTACAATATGCTATCGACCACACTCGTGAAACCTCACCCGGGCCGGACCGAGTGCACATCAATATGATCAAACACCTTCCTGACAACGCTATCCAGCACCTACTAAATGTGTTCAATACGCTGTATTCAAATTCATTCTTTCCCAATCAATGATGGGGATCGGTGATTATCCGATACCCAAACCCGGAAAATGTCACAGCCACCCACATAACTATCGTCCCATTGCCCTAACTAGCGTCCTATGTACGACTTTGGTGAACTCACGCCTAGTCGACTACCTTGAAATGCATGCTGGCCCTAACAACATCCAATCCGGTGGCCGTAAGCGCCACTCCACAACGGACCACCTCGTACAAGAATCAGACATTAGACAGGCCTTCGTCCGAAGAGAACATGGGGTTCCCATATTTTTCGACGTTGAAAATGCATACGACCTTACGTGGAAATATGGGATCATGAAGGATCTTCACCGTAAAGGTTTGAGAGGTCGCCTACCACGTTTCATCGACCAATTTCTACAAAACCGCACCTTCAGGGTCAAGGTTGGCAACACTCAGTCTACGTCATTTCCGCTAGAAATAAGCGTCCTCAGTGTCACTCTTTTTATCCTCAAAATCGATCAGTTAGCTGACATTCTTCCCCGAGACTGAAGACTGCTCTCATCACTATACGTGGACGACCTACTAATTAACTACTGACACCCCAGCCTCATAACATTTCAACATGAACTCCAGAAATACCTAAACCTTGTTGGGAACTGGGCTCCTTTAAACGGATTCCGATTTTCGCCCTCTAAAACTATAAACATGCACTTGACCCTTGTGCCCGGTTTACACCTGAAGCCAGCCCTAACGCTGCACAACACCCCTTTAGAACACGAGAAAACGATAAAATTCCTGGGTCTTGTGTGGGACCCTAAACTCACGTGGCGACCCCACATTGCATCCCTGGCGACTCGATGCAAAAGGTCGACGGGACTTATCCAATCGGTAACATCCCTGAAGTTTGGTGCCGACATGGATTTCGGAATGACGTTGTTCAGAGCAATAATACGATCCCGCATGGACTACGGGGCCATTGTCTACGGTTCAGCAGGCAAATCAAATCGACCATCGCAAACAATGCTTTGCGCATCACAACCGGCGCGTTGCGCTCCACCCCAATCGAATCCCTTAACGTGCTCGATAACCCGGCAATCAGCCACATCACCAACATGTTGGGGTGGATGGATGATTATTCATGTTATATATCATTAACACATTATTTTAGGATATTTTTCGTATCTCGTGGGCTCCAGTATTTATTTCTGCCCCTTTTCATGACAATGATTTTTTTTTTTGTAATTTATCGAGGTGGATTGAGACGATAGGCAAGGGGGGGTACTCGTGGGACCCGCGGGACCCGGGGTGTCGTGAGCCTGGGGGACTTGGAAGACCAGGAGAATTTGAGGGGATCCACTTGGTCTCTTCTGGGATCCTTTGGGACACCATTGAGACCCTGCGAAACTGGGGGACCCTCTAAATCCTGGAACCTCTGCTCCCCCCTCCCTACGCTGTAAAACCTATTCACAGAGAAATGTAAATATGTGGAGTGCTAAGTAGAGGAATTGGTTATTACAGTCCACAACATTTCTGACGCAGAGGGGGAGAGCCGCGCCGAGGCTGGTCGAAATCAGTCGAAACATTGAGACGAGTCGAGTTGGTCGCGACGAGTAGAAACTGGCCCAAATGATTTGATACAAGCCGAGATGAGCTGAGACACGGAGACTCGATGGGCCGGGGGACCTCGGGGGACTTGGGTAACCCTCCGGGGCTCATCGGGCTCTTTCGGGACCCATGGGACCTCTGCCCCACCTCACCCCACCCCGCCCTATCCCCTTATTCAATAAGTGCGATGATAAAAATCTGCGCAGTTTTTAGCCCATGATGAACCTGCCCTTTTTTCCTCTTCACGTTCCACAATTCTGTCTTATAAAATAATGCTAGTTCACTTCTGCGAGAGCTTCTGTTTGTGATTGTGTGAATAAGCTTTTTTTTCAGTCTGCGCTCTCTCGCGCGTGTGCGGACCATATGTAATGTCTGTTGACCTATTCCGCGTAACTATAAACCTTTTGATGCATTACGGTTGGAGTTGATATGATTCATGAGGCCGTGTACCTGTGGCGATTCTACCTGTGCGCACTGGCGTGCGTACATATTGCTCTTTGAGGCTCTGAGGAGGTGGAGGTGGGTATTCATTTTGTCTGAGTCGTTATCCTCCTGAATAAATAAATTGTTATGTAACCGAGCTAGGCCGTGTAGTTGTAAACATTGTATTGCGCTGCTGTCGGACCTGACTTTGTCCTTGTAGCCGTTAACCTTGTACCAGACTCGACAAAGCTGCCTGTACGCAGTAGCGCACATACATATTACTCATGAAGTTCTAAATGATTGAAAGCGGAGGTCCGTTTCGTCTAAACGTAATTCTTGTGCGCACCAGCGTACGTCTGACACGACTAAAATATTCAAATAGTTTACCTTTGACAACGTTGTTTTTCTTGCTCACAGAGGTGTGCGAGCCTACTGGAATCCATGATCATTGAGCCCTACGGGGGAACCTATTATGACTCACGTTTAGGCTCTGGTAGAAATGAGGCAAAAATCAAATCGCCAACATAACCGGTAAGCGCCTTTTCGTGGTTATAAAGAACATATGCCCACCGTTTCTCCTTCGTGTGGACAACCTGCTGACCTTCTGAACATCGATCGTAAAGCTATTAAGCCTTCATTCTCCTATCGAATTCTTCAAATTAACACACCAACGTGGATGATCAACCCACCACCGGTCAACCTAGACCTGCAAGTGTACCCTAAAGCAACTACTCCAACCAACGCGTACCGGCAGGAATTCCTAAGACTACTTGAGTGAGAAATTTAGAGCACCTCTATATATACACCGACGGCTCCAAAACCGCAGACGGAGTGGGAGCCGCCGCTGTGTGCGGGAACATCCCACTCTCAGCCACCCTCCCACAAGAGGCCTCTGTGTTCTCTGCGGAGCTCCACGCTCTCGAACCAGCCATCTCTATTGTCAAAACAGATCATCACTTCCCCAAATACGTCGTATTCTCAGACAGTCTGAGTGTCCGCACCCGGCTTAAAACACTGCACTACGAACATCCCGCTCTACATAAAATGCAGCACGATCTATTTATGATATCCGAGACGGGCAGCTTTGCGCAGAGGCAGTATCGTAACCAATGAGTGACCAGTGAGTTCGAAAACACCATCGCATACTGTTTTTCGCGTCTAAGCTCCAAAGTTTACAAGTTTCCAGGGTATAGAAACCTTTTTTTTTTTTGCTGTATCAAAATAAGAGCCGGTCACCGCTCTAAGCCGAATATCGCTCCGAGACCGAACATCGTCTCGTAAAGGTTAAAGTTTTCAACTAAATTGGAGAGATCGACTACCATCTCTTTAGAGCGAGAGCAATAAGGCACCTCAGAGGGATACCCCCTGGGGGTATCCCAGGCTCACTCGCCTTCCCGTGGTGTCCTCGTTATCCACCAACATTAT
>SDVV010014617.1:0-14755 GCA_016164225.1 Gammarus roeselii
TGTGTGTGTGTGTGTGTGTGTGTGTGTATTTATAGAAATATATATATGAGTATTGGTCCAATTGAGTCGGTAAGGTGCTTTTGCATGAGGTTGAAATGATTGCGATAGCACAGCCAAAACGTCCATTTCTTGCATATTGCAGTCAGAAAACCTGTTATTTCAAAACAGCTTTCCCCCTCACCTCCGTATAACACCGTTTTCGTTGGAAATGATGTTCAACCACAAGAATATGAGTATTTGGTCCAATTGACTCGGTTGGGGTGCTTGTGCACGGAATCAGTCGAACCTAAATCCTGTAATTTGAATAGTTTTTCTTAAAAAATGATACCGGCACCCCATACCGTTTTTCTGAGATTCCTATGAAAACTCATGATGTGCAGTTGCAATCATCTTCTGGATGTAGTATTGTGAAGTTGAAGTGGTTGCGATAGCACAACCAAAATATCCAGCTCTTTCTGGTTCAGCCAGAAACCCTGTTTTTCTAAACAGTATATTCCCCTCACTTTCGTGGAATATGATGTTTAACCGTGAAAATATACGAGTTTTTGGTTCAATTCACTCGGTTGGGGTGCTTGTGCATGATGTGCAGTTGCAACCAGCATCTGAATGTAGTATTGTGTGGTTGGAATGATTGCGATATCACAGCCAAAACGTCCAGCTCTTTCATAGTGCAGCCAATAAACCTGTCTTCTCCAAATTGCCTTTCCCTCTCACCTTCTAAGACCCCCCACGTTTATGTGAAAAATTATGTTCAACCATAAAAATATGAGTATACGGTCCAATTGACTCGGTTGGAGTGCTTCTAGACGTTATCATTCAAATCGAAATCTTGACATTTTAATTTTTTTGCTTGAAAAACACACCCTTACCGTTCTTTTAGAATTCTATGAAAATTCATTAATGGTAACTGCAACCATCTTCTGAATGAAGTGATTGCGATAGCACAGTCAAAACGTCAAGCTCTCATTATCAGACAGAAGAACTGTTTAAAAAGAAGCATTTTCCCCCTCACCTTCGGATACCCCATTTTTCCGTGGAAAATGATGTTCAATCATACATGTACGAGTATTTGGTCAAATAGACTCTGTTGGGGTTCTCTTGCACGAAATCAGCCAAATCTAAATCCTGAAATTTTAATACTTTTTCTCAGAAAACGATATACCCCGTTACCGTTTTTCTGAGATTTATATGAAAATTCCTGATGTCCAATTGCAACCATCTTCTGTCTGAATGTAGTACTATGAGGCTGAAATGATTTCGATAGCACAGCCCAAACGTCCAGCTTTTTCCTAGTCCAGCATGAAAACCTGTCTTTCTAAACACCCTTCGCATTCGGATTCCCCCGTTTTCGTGAAAAATGATGTTCAAGCATGAAAATATGAGTATTTGGTCCAATTTACTCGGTTGGGGTGCTTGTGCACCATATCAAAATCCTAAATTGTGGCTACAATTTAGGAAATCAGCCAAACCACTCTTCCTTCAAGGATGTTCCTGCCAGTCGAGTGAATTGTACTCAGGAGAAGAAAAGACCTATCAACAAAAATAACGCTATATTTAGATGCGAGAGTTGGTCTGCCGCTGTTGCCTGCTGCGTCGCTCACCGAAACGAAAAGACGAAAATCAATGGTCACGCAAACGAAGAATTAAGGAAGTACAAAACTGCAAACTAAGACGAGTTATCAGAAAATATATTGTATTTTACCAAATTATTTTAACCATTCTAGAGGAATCTGTCCAGAGCATGGCGGGATTTCATAAGTTTCCTGACTTAAAATAATAAAAGCCATTTTACGAGATTTCTATGGAGTGTTGCCACTAAATTCCAGCAGCCTTGAACAAAATCTGTACCTCGTGACCGTGCAATATAACTTGAACATAGTTGTTCATTCAATATTACATAATCTACAAACAAGCGATGACCCTGTCAAAAAGTACTAAATTATATTTATTTTGGTAGAATAAACGTTACGCGAAACGAACGCAATGAAACGAAGTTGAATTTTATTTAGCATGCCTTTAAATAATTCATCCACATTGCAGCGTATACCAATTATCTGGTAAATCATAAATTGAAACTACACCGATTTTTTAAATAGCTATGGAAAAAGGGCCAACGAAATCAATTATTGTAGGATTTTTACAGAAATTGTTCTGAATTCGGACGTCGAATTAGATCAATTATGAGGATCCATCTTCAATGTTAGGAGGGAAACTTGAATGGTCTTGCTCGATGCAAGATTGCAAGCGATAGTATGTGCATCAAAGCTGTGGCAGCAGTCCAGCGATGGCACAGAACACTAATTTTATCTCACTTTTCCATTACTCGGTCAGATTTCAGTTACGAATTGTTGGACAACATTTCAAAACTGCATTTAGTGTACGCTATTTTGCCCACACTGCGGCAGGCCCATCCGACATTACAGGGATCAGAGATATGAAGGAGCGTAAATAGTCTGGTCACAGCACCGATGATTTCAGCAGCTGAATCAACAGTTTGTATTGTAGATACGAGCAAACGATTTCTAAATTATTTAAAGCATGGATCGCATCAGATTCTTCGTAGCGTAGATACGATCAAACGTCCGATAGATTCTTCGCAGGGACGAAACCAACATTTTATTCACTGTATTAATGCAATCAAGTTATGTAGTCTTCGAGATCCTATTATTCGTCTTAACAGATAAGCAGCAGCCTGTGGACGAGTGCAGGTTACAGTTAAGAACTATAAATTGGGTTTCTGCTTGTGCTAACATAACCATGGGTTAAATAACAAATGGTTTACGATTAAGACCTGTAACTGTGCAGGACCTAAGCACATTGGGGTGAGTAATTATTGGATTAAATGCAGGATATACAGAGGTAAAAATCGAAATTAAGTATATATATCGTGGTTAATTTATACAAGAGTGGTGCTAGCATGGTATCAACTTGTAATCAAACATTTAAAGAACAATACCGTTAGACGTAGGCTGATTTATAGCCCAGTAACTACAACACATGAAACGGGCTACGTGTGTCATGACTGCAGTTATGTTAAAAAGTATAGTTTGAGGAGAGGCGACTTTAGCGTTAGGGATCCATATAAACCAAGAATGATAACCGCATAAACCAATTTTTTTCTGCAGTACGGGCTGATAATTGGTGCATAAGTACAGAAAATCCAACAAAGAACAAAGTGCCAAAACAGTTCTTTGGTCACAGGTGTTCACTATACAGGGGCCCCATCAGGGATTTCCAGTGAGATTTATTCTCACGGTTACAACCAGTGCCAGAACATTAATGTTACGGCCGTTAAAGCTCAATATCGAGCAAGATTAAGGTGCTCATAATTACTAGTGCAGCGGAATCTAAATCCCCGTCAAAATAAAACTCAAAAGCGAGACAAGTTTTCATTCAGTGTATACTGTATAGTCTTGTTGTAATAGACTCTGAACAGTGCCACATTGGAGCTCTGACGTGAGCCCTAGTTAGCGCGCCCACAGGGGTGCTGTAAAGTTAAAAAATGTTGTTAAGAAAAAGTAGTGGCTTCTGCAGGACTTATTTGAACAGGAGTAAGATTATAATAGGGGGGTCCAACACCGCCGGAGTTCTGAAGTCAGCTTTGGTGACCTCCTTCGTAAGGCGTGGAGTATGAAAATAACCCTTGTAAAAAATGAGGGTTGTACACATGCGTCAGAAAAAGATTATCCAAAGTTAAAATTTAAAGATTGAACTGCTGGGCAGTTAACAACCACTAAAGATGGTGACAAAATCATTAAGTACAGGGCACCAACGCAACCGCATGCTGAGAACAAAACCGTTTTGAATGTTCCCTTGCAATAGATCTAGTATTCTCTAACACTTATCACTTAATAATAGAAGGTTCACTTAATTAATAAGCAAATAATTTAAACTATTCACTCATCAGACACTGAAAACTTGGTTGCGCCAAAAACGAAAAGAACTGCGTGTTTATCTTGAAGGGTAACTCAACAAGACGCGACTCAGCAAAAGAAAACTTATTCTAACGTGTGTACCGAAAAAAATGCACTTTGAATTACAGCTATCTCATATAAATGTATATCGTAGCTAACTCCTTTAAATATTAATAATAATAATAAATATGCTATGATCCTATTGACCAGTACTGTAGACAACGTTAGGCATAAGCTAATGTAAGTATCATGATGGTAATTACAATCATTAATTACTATTATTAATTAGTAGAGTGACAGGCTCAGTCAAATGTGTTTCACGAAAAGACTCACACGCGGCAGGAAGATGGAGACTAGATACACCCAAACACACACACACACTAACACGCGCTCACACACCCGCTAACACACACTCACAGAGCGACACTTAACACGGCAATCCGTTTTCGAGGGGTTCCTCTCGACGTAGCTGGACAAGTTGCGGTAATTAAATACATTTTTCCATTACTTTGTCCGAGTCCCGCAAGAGTGGAACAAAATACTCTTAAGAGGTATTTAGTTACTTTAGTTAGCCAAGCTGAGACCCTCTTCGAGTGATGGAATTAACAAGTACCAATATACTGAGGACATTCTGGACATACTGTATTTTGGCTATGTTTTAAAGGCAATTTCAACCGAACATGTTCTCGGACAGCTGTTGTGGGTGCAAGACTGAAGGGCCGGTCTTTGGTACAGCTGTTGTGGGTGGAAGGCTGAAGGGCGGGTCTTTTGTACAGCTGTTGTGGGTGCAAGACTGAAGGGCCGGCCTTTGGTACAGTTGTTGTGGGTGCAAAACTGAAGGGCCGGTCTTTGGTACAGCTGTTGTGGGTGGAAGACTGAAGGGCCGGTCTTTTGTACAGCTGTTGTGGGTGCAAGACTGAAGGGCCGGCCTTTGGTACAGTTGTTGTGGGTGCAAGACTGAAGGGCCAGCCTTTGGTACAGTTGTTGTGGATGCAAGACTGAAGAGCCGGTCTTTGGTATAGCTGTTGTGGGTGCAAGATTGAAGGGCCGGTCATTGGTACAGGTGTTGTGGGTGCAAGACTGAAGGGCCGGTCTTTGGTACAGTTGTTGTGGGTGCAAGACTGAAGGGACGGTCTTTGGTACAGCTGTTGTGGGTGCAAGCCCCAGCAAGGACACTTCGGTCCAGTGGGGGGAAGATTTGGGCACCTTCCCCCACCGTGAGATTTAACCCCACTCCAAATTAAGGGAAACGAACGTGTCTGTAGAGACATGCTTGCACACATATATATTATCTTAGTGTCAACGACTCTGCGTGGTTTCCGGAGCATATACGGCCGCGGAAGTCAACCAGATCAAAATATTCGAATCATTTGCAACGAGAAATAAAATCAAAAATATTGTTCAAAATGCTGCTGTTGTATTAATAACCCAAAGTCGAAAAATGGAGAAGGGGTCTGAACGGATTGCCGTCGCCAAGTGTAAGTACAAACCCACACAATAATAAAGGAAAAAACGCATGTAAGCGGCGCAGACAGTATCATCGCAAGCTTTACAAGTAAATAAATGCAGTGATAACCAATGCGACCCAAACAGGCAGCAGTAAACAGATCTGCACGGCACCAAAAACACACCAATATCCAGTAATTGATTACTCCGTAATCGGTTAAAGTTGCAAGTGGTCAAGATTTTCTTTCCTAAGCTGAGCCACATTTATTGATGTTCTATTTTTGATCTCCAGTGCCTGAACAAATAAAATTACGTCTCTAACATCTTTATGTGTTATGCAGTTTGACGGTCACACACAGGCAGGAATGTCGTGTTTGATTGTCGGCCAACCATACGCCAACGATAAATCATGCTAAGTTTCTGACTGGGCTGCAAACTATGAAGTTAGAAGACAGTATCCGAGATACATTTGCAATGTATCTTGTCTAAACCATGCATGCGGAAATTGGACTAAGTAATGAGAAAATGTATCAATGATACGCTATTCTGCTACCACTGCCTGTAATACGGGAGAGTAATTGCTCTAAGCAAACAAATTACCTTGGCATAGAGGCCAACATTGCGTGTCATGACGCGCGCCCAGTGGACGCTCCAACCAACCCTGTCATCTAAGAAGCTCGGTGTATATGGACGCTTGAACCAGTGAAGGGTTCAAGGGCACTCAGAAAACACTGTACACAGACAAGGTGCTATCATGCAAGACGGACACACCGTGACTCGAAGTTAGACTAAAACACACAGGATACCTCCACAGAGTTAGTCCTTCACTTCCAGGGTCCTCAAAAAGAGTATGTATCTAACAACATTCGCCAGTTACTTCGTCCAACTTTCAAAAGATGAATTTGGACCGAGTAACTGGAGAAGATAGAATGATGCAGGACTTTGTTAACATTGCATACATGACCACACTGGCGCGCACACAAAATGTATAGAGAATATTGCTACAATGGTTTATAGCATATAAACCTGTTTGGAGGTTCTAATTTCTTATAATAGGATGCATTAGTATATATTTGTAGGCATGCACGTCGTCACCATTTACTTGCTACATTAGCAGTAACCCGAGAAATAATTAAATTCAAATGAACATCATTGAAATAATCAAATTCAAATGTATATATAGTACCTGGAAAAATGCAATTAAAATGTACGTTATTGAATTACTTTATTAGTAATAATTGGAGAAAATAATCAGATTCAAATGAGCAATGGAAGCAAACTTCAACCAGAGCGCCATTTTGCTCAGAAACTTATTGTCTC
Source organism: Gammarus roeselii (assembly GCA_016164225.1). Lineage (NCBI taxonomy): Eukaryota > Metazoa > Arthropoda > Malacostraca > Amphipoda > Gammaridae > Gammarus > Gammarus roeselii. The sequence goes on from SDVV010014617.1 coordinate 6,681, forward strand.
TTCTGATCGATATGAACGGAATTCCCATTGTGAATAAAAGCTTATATTGTCGACTTGGTTACGAGCATCTAATTGAATGACTAAGATTTACCAAGAGGGTTAACATATTCATTCTTGCTTAAAATGGAAGTCGCCCATTCGTTTCTTTTCTTCAAAACAATAATTACAAAGCAGAAAAATTACAAATTGGTCTACAGTAAGAGTCCATGACCAGGATTTTGTAAATGCGGGGTTGAAAGTATCCATTTTTAGCCTAGTAAATATTATAAATATATAAATACCATTATTTGCTTCATACTTCGAACTGATGTAGTCGGACCGTCACTTACTGCGATAGGAAGTTAATCAAAGATCGTATATGATATTATCAAAGATGCACAGACCCCCTCCTGTTCAATTACCCTCTAGGAGGGACCCGCAAACAGCTGTTCGTCCTCGGACGACCATCGATGTAACGACTTTAGAAGATACAGTAGCAAAAGAAAATTCGGTAACAATTCCAGATTTACAGACATACCAATTGGTCATTTCACTCGAAACATATTTAAACTTAACTAGATCCGATTTGCATAATTCGTTTAAATGTTGTATCGAAATGTATAGGCCGAAGTAAACATCAATAACAGGATTAATTAAGTGCTGAAACACTGGCTTTCTTTCAATACATTTACCATTGCCGAATTTTATTTCGTTATTGTACATATTTACATTCATTTTGAGACTCGTCGGCGAGTGTAGGATACCGTAAGTCGCTCGGGAGGTACGTCATTCAACCATCATTTTTGATACACCGTACTATGACCGGAATGTGATGCACTACATACATAAATATGATGTCATTTACTCACGTCAACGCAGCCTGCAGCGTCATAGGCTTGCAGTGAACAATTCAGGGTCTGATAAAAAAATCCTGTCTAAGAGGAGTTATGTTGGCATGACTCGTTCAAGCGTCCTCACAATTGATTGATGGAGGCCATCAAGTCGAGGATTACTTCATTAGTCACGGCTGTGCGTTAATAAATAGATTATACATCTATTTTAACGGTACACGAGTATGAATGCCACTGTAAGTAAAAAAACTGCAAGGAAAAATAAATTTGCAAAGGTCGATCAGTTTAGCACATAAAATAAAACCTGCCCGTCCTGGCGTTCATTTATTAACGCTACAGACAGTGGAGATTAGGTTCACTTCCTTCAGCCGGCCCCTCACTATTAGGGTAACCCCAATACACATTATTCGGGTATTTCGTCTATGATAGGAAGTGAGGTGAAGCGCGTACACACAGACATTACACAAGCATATGTATTTACATGAGCGGCCATAGAACTTACAAACTCTATATCAGAAGGAAACGTGCTGCCCTTGCATACACAACACATGGCTTTAGTATTTGGAGTTGACCGTAAACCTATAAGTGACTAGTATAGGTAGTATAAATACCTACCTTTACTTCTATATTTTCCAAAATAAGTGCCTTCTCAGCTACCTGTACAATCTATTACTTTCTCTATGACATAAAATTGATCCATTGTAGAGTGTTTACAAATTTTAAATTGCTGTGTTTACTGCAGTTCCCCTCAGGCGAGCGAAACCGACGTGGCGTCAAATAGAATAAAGCTAATATAGGATAAAAATAGACATATTTTCCCTTCTGAGGTAAGAAAACTTTGAAATAGAGTACTGACAATTCTTCATAAACTATACAGTCAATCTACTGTTTACTAAATTGAAAATATATGCTTAGTTTATTTCACATGTACTGAGGAAATAACTGAAGTTACCATGGACTACGTTACGTACGTGTTAGTATATGATTCCTAATATGGTCTACTGTGAATACCAGACAGGGACTTAAGAATAGGTCACGTGCACATAAACCCAATGATCAACTACCGGATCGTGTAGGTATGATACGATCATTCATGTCACCTATGGACTAGCTACGCTTATTGTCAAAATGTTCCCGCTTGACCGTGAAGGTTAGAACGTATTAAAATGTGATCCAAACACACGAATATAAATGCCCGTTAAAGACTTGTCGTCGTGCACCTGAAGCTGTACATGAATCGGTTTGGTAAATGAATACGCTTAACCTGATTCCCAACACAAGGCCGAATACCGTACCAATTAAATTCACCAATTAAAGTTAGTTATATTAGACGAGTCTCCACAACAAGTTTCATGAGTAATCTGGTACTTGGCATACGCCCATGCCTCCACTATAGTGTAGATAGATTACAGTGTCAAGGCTTTCTAGTGCACTGGAGTCAATGTCCTTCTGGCACCGAACGTCAAACCAGCAGCCAGCGCTGCATCAAGTCATCGACAAATCCACTGTCTTGTAGGTACGTCACTGATGAGAATAATGTAGCTGGAGTGCGCTCAATGACGAAGACGTCGTAGCCACTAGTTATCAGACGTGAGGCATAAGGTATGTTTCTCTGAACAAGATGCTCTGATGCCTCTGAGAATATCGCAAGAGATTGTTTTTAAGACAACATCAGAAACTTTGTCGATGGTTTACAACCAAGAGTCTCGGCATATAATCAGGTTCCTGGTATCATGGATACGAACATTAAGTCTTTACTCGCCTATTGATGGGTTAAATGGGAATTGGTTCGTTCGTGCCCGACCGGTAAACTGGCACGAGCTCCACCGAAGCTCGGGCGTTAACCTCTGTAAGCTCGGGCGTTAACCTCTGTAAGCTCGGACGTCAACCTCTGTAAGATCGGGCGTTAACCTCTGTAAGATCGGGCGTTAACTTCTGTAAGCTCATCCGTAGGGCACGAACTGGGGGATGTCGCCTCCACAGCGCGGGGAACTTAAAATTAAAGTTCCCCGCGCTGTGGAGGCGACCTGGACAATTTCCTCCTAATCGTGCAACAGGTAGGGTTGATCAATGGAAGAATTCGACGATTATGGCTACATCTGCCACACCAAACGCAGCCCGCATCAGGCCAATTGTCTACAATAAGGAGTGTTGCGACGTTGGTTTTTAATGGGGAGCGTATATCCACCACCCGATATAACAGCATGACTAACTCATCAAACTACAACACCTCAAGGACTGCACCATGTTGAGGTATCGTTGATACAGCAAGACATACGCTATTCGTTTAGATGATGAATGTTTCTAGAGCATAACACTTCCAAGAGTTCTGATTGAGGATAGAGTTATTGAGAGACCATTCCTTGTCATCAAGTATCATGACTCGTAATCCATTGAACGAGTTACAACTGCGAAACACCGGACATCGGACAAGCTAAACCAGAGCCAGCTGCGTTCTTCAAAGATCATCGATCAGACCTACAAACATTGTGCACAAGGTTTACTTACGCACGAAATATTTTAAGCTTCTTGCATTCATCTACTCTCTGACAGGAGCCCGTCCATGTTACTATCCCGTAACATGAACAATGCAGTTGCATGCGTCCCATTGTGCTGGGCCGAATACAGAATCTAACAATAAGAATTATTATTATTATTGCTTCTACTGATATGACCAGGTTGCAAAATGAGGCGAGATCTGCTAAAGCTAAATGAGAGGTGTTGTCGAGGTTACTAGCTACTATAGAAAATAATGCCCAAAATCATCGCATCAAATGCATGACGTTAGTCAGCCGAGCCGTGAACAATGTATTCGTTCCCAGAATTTTGCAAACGATTATATTCAGTTTTAATGTTGTACTCAAAATTGCAGGAATAATTCTAATTTTAGGTTACTTTACATCCAGTTTCAAGGGTTACTCAGAAAATTGCTAAATAAATTCAAATTATGTTAATTTCCAAACGTAAATGTTCAAATACGGTGAAATATGTTTGCAATATAAAATGTTACCTTGGGTTACACTAGTTCTATTTTTTTCACTATTGCCGATTGGTCCCAGCTCAGATGGTTACTGGACTCGACTCGAGACTATATCGAGAGTTTGGGACGTCAATAGTACGAGGTGGTACTGGGGGACTTGAGTGCGAAAGCTGGAGACGTAATGAAAGAAAATGTGGATGGGAGGAATGGCGTTCCAGGTAAAAATGGCAGTGGAGGGAAGCCGATAGGTTTGTGCACGGTGGTGGTAAAAGAAGCTCTATGTCCGTATGTAAACGTAAATATGACACATGGTACAGTGGTGGACAGAGCAATGAAAATTTGTGTCAATTTCGATGAGAGGGGTGGGGATGCCGTTGGATGTTCAAGTGTTGAGAGGGAAGGGAGGAGGACTATCTACGCATATTCTGGTGGAAGAAAAACTGAATGGAGCAGGAATTGAAGGAGAACATGAGTGGGACGAGGTAGGGAAGGTGAGACTCCGGTGGAACATGGAAGCAAATAATAAATAAATAGGGAAGGTGAGCGAGTCGACAGGGGCAAGCAGAGCTGAGAAGTTACCACTGACATTGAATGAGAATTTGATTTGGGCCTCATTTCCACAGGAGCCTCAACGCGAGTCATCGCACGCTCTTCCGTAGTGTGATGGAGGAATACGACACGGTTAAAGGACAAGGCCTCAGGGATGTTGAGAAAGAATGGGAGACGTTCAGAGATGCGGGGGCGAATAGTGCGAGAAATGTGTGTGGTGTGCACCGTGCAGGCGGGTGAAGGGAGGGTTGGATAAGGTTAAACACGCGGTGGAGCAGTAGAGTAGACCTCTTGAGGACTTGGTGAAAACGAGGTCAGTGGTGAGGGGAGTGACACCTATAGAGAAAAGAGGTGAAACGTATGGTGAGGGAAGAAAATGGGGAAGCTGATGCTAGGCGGTTGTGCGAAAATTTTGAGGCGAACAAGATGCTCTGGAAAGATGTGAAGCGGAGGAGGAAGACGAAGCAGAGGAAGGAGCTGGGGAAAGATGTTGTTGTTGGAGCGTGATGATGAACGGAAAAGATGGGCTGAGCATTTTGAAGAGTTCTTGAAAAGAGAGTATCAGAGAGGCTGACATTGTTGCTGTGGGTGGTGATGCCGGATGTCGGTTTGGAAGCATAAATTGTTGCGGGCATTACTGAGAAAAAAATGCAGGAATCGGTCTAGGTGATGCAAGCAGGGAAAACTAGTTTGGACGGCGTGGCGACTGAGTGGCTAGAGAGGGGTAGAGTAAGGGCAATGCCATGGGGTGAGGCTACTAAATATGTATCGTGTTGGGCATGGGTTCGATTGGGTTTCTCAGTGCTTGCATTGTTCCGCTGTTTGAATTCAAAAGCGATTTAATTGCATGCAGTAACTAAAGAGTCATCATTTTGTTGTGTGTGTTGGGTAAGTAGCACGTGAGCTTGCTAATAAAGAAGATTAGAAAAGAGTAATGGAAGGGGCGGTCAGTGGGCGTAAGCCTAGACAAAGACCTAAGTTAGGGTGGATGAATGTCGCGAGGCAGGGTTCATGGAGAGACATTAGTGAGGAAGTAGCGAGAGACCGTGTAATGATAGGCGTGAGTGGAGAATGATAGTGAATGAATGACTGTTGATGCAGCCCTGATGCACGTTCCCACCCTTGACGTTCGGTTGAGAAACGGGATGGGCGTGGGTGGGGGAGGACCCAATGATCTTGGACCTCACTACTGACACAAATCCTGTGTTGTGGGGTACTGGCTGGACCTTTTAGCGCTAGAGGGCTAGGTTTTGGTATGAGTGCGAGTGCCTGTGAGGAGTGTGAGGGGAGGGGGTGTCTTTCCGTCACCAACCCTTTTGAGATTTAAGGCTTTGCGTCTGTATCTAAAAGCCTAAGCAAAGATAGAGAAAAGCAGAAATAACAGGACTCAGCCAATCAACATTTACTCCCCTGCTCAACAGGTTGTATAGTGAAAGTAGAACAAGAGCCGGTACTCCCCCGCTCAACAGGTTGTATGGTGAATGTCGAACAGGAGCCGGTACTCCCCCGCTCAACAGGTTCTATAGTGAAGGTAGAACAGGAGCCGGTACTCCCCCGCTCAACAGGTTGTATAGTGAAGGTAGAACAGGAGCCGGTACTCCCCGCTCAACAGGTTGTATAGTGAAGGTAGAACAGGAGCCGGTACTCCCCCGCTCAACAGGTTGTATAGTGAAGGTAGAACAGGAGCCGGTACTCCCCCGCTCAACAGGTTGTATAGTGAAGGTAGAACAGGAGCCGGTAATCCCCCGCTCAACAGGTTGTATGGTGAAGGTAGAAAAGGAGCCGGTACTCCCCCGCTCAATAGCTTGTATGGTGAAGGTAGAAAAGGAGCCGGTACTCCCCCGCTCAACAGGTTGTATAGTGAAGGTCGAACAGGAGAAGGTTTTGAATTCCTGCATTCAGAGAAGTGTAAGTTAAATTGGATCAAGACTCATTTTCACAAAAGTCAGTGAAGGAAACACTGGTCACTTCAATGGAAGAGTCACTGGCGACACAAAGTGTAAAATGGTTCTTACAGAATTTTGTCTCGTAAAAATTGACTAGAAAATAATCGAAAAAAGTGCTGCTCGTGCAGTACGCGAACTCTTTGCCAAGGCAGCGTTACACTAGTCATCTCTGCAGGCATCACCACAGGCCCACCTGGTTCCTCTTATAGCTAGTCGAATGAATTTCTCAATTAGAAATGAGGTCAGCAGAATTGAAGGGTTTTAGAGGAGATATCAGCGTGCTCGCGATGATGCCTGTAAAGGACGGCCTGGTGTATCGCGGCCTCAACCGCTACGATACTAGATAGAAGCGGTGCGTCACATCCCCCCCCCCCTCTGGGCACTGTCTAGATATCAATTTGTAGTTTATTCGTAACCTACGACAAAAAGAACCAACCGTTAGTGGGCCACAGCGAGGCCAAGAGGGAGGGGCAATGCACATGGGCGGCAAAAACTATCAATAGATGTGCTGAGAAAGGTCGAAAATTCATCAGTTTATTCCATAAATAATGAAAAACGACATATTGGGGAAATTCTGGCTACATGCCTGACCAGTGCAAGAAAACATGTAAGGAGAATCGGTGATCGTTCTTCAAGTAACATATATTCTGTTCAGAGGAAAATTGGTGCTTCTTGTGATAATTTAGACAGCGAGCCAAGAAGGGTTCCTTCCACGACAAAGCATCTGGCGATGCCTACATGGACGTCAGGAAATTGGTTATGTGTCCGAAAACAGCAGACCAAACGACACAAAGCCGTTCAGTTAGCGAATTGTTGCGTATTACACAAGATTACGAGAACAGAACATTGGAAATTACTCTAAAGCAATACTTGGATGCACACTCGAGGAAACAATTGCAAGAAAAATAAAGCGTTATTCCACAGACTATAAAAGCGATAAGTTAGGCTAACTATTTCAGATGGAGAGAAATGTGTGAAGATCAGGTTCGGCGAGAAGAATTCGGCAAGGAAAGTATATGAACAATAAATTGAAAAGGAATTTGAAACTGAAGAAGTAATGGGCATGTGCTGAAGGTGTAAATAATGGGGATTGACGAGAATTGAAGTAGCAATCATTATTGTCCAACAGAACAGGAAGACAAAAAGTCGTTTCTAAGGAAGCGCGACGCAGAAGTATTCACAGATCTCTCCATTGACGCACTTTCCACTGAACATCGATTTCTAATATATCGCAAGGAAGCGCGGGGACCGGTTGGAAGAAATGTTTGTGGTTGACACAATGCATATGGAGTTATGTTGTTGTTGGTTTCAAAATATATGAGTTGTCATAGAGAATCACAAGCCAGTGCTTAGATGTGGACTAAGAACAAGGCGTGTATCGATCTCGATTTGATTTGATTTGGTCCTCATTTCCACCAGAGCCTCAACGTGAGTCATAATAGGCTCCCCCGTAGGGCTCGACGATCATTGATTAAAGCAGGCTCGCACGCCTAAGTGTGCGAGGAAAAAACAAAACAACGCTTTCAACGTTAGAAAAAAGTGAAAGTTTTAGCAATAACAGACGCACGCTGGTGCGCAAAAGAAAAAACGCTTACTCGAAACGGACCTCCGCTTCCAATCTTTTAAAACATTAAGTGAGATATGTACACACCCTAGTGCGTACAGGTAGCATCAAGATTAATACGTCAGCGGCCACACGGGCAAACTGAGCTCTGAAAGCAACGCAACACAACACAATATTTACAGCTACGCGGTTTAGTTGTATAAATA
>SDVV010014618.1:0-14755 GCA_016164225.1 Gammarus roeselii
ATATAACTGACGAGGTTCTGAGTTGTTGGAGGCGAGGATTCGTTTCGTTGCATCTGAGTCTTTATCTTACCTAAATTAATAGTTTGTATTTATACAACTAAACCGCGTAGCTGTAAATATTGTGTTGCGTTGCTGCCGGAGCTGTTATTGCCTGTGTAGCCACTGATCTTGTACTAATCTCGAAGATGCTACCTGTACGCACTAGGGTGCGTACATATCACACTTAATGTTCTAAAGGATTGGAAGCGGTGGTCCGTTTCGAGTAAGCGTTTTTTCTTTTGCGCACCAGCGTGCGTCTGACATTGCTAAAACTTTCACTTTTTTCTAACGTTGAAAGCGTTGCTTTGTTTTTTCCTCGCACACTTAGGCGTGCGAGCCTGCTTCAATCAATGATCGTCGAGCCCTACGGGGGAGCCTATTATGACTCACGTTGAGGCTCTAGTAGAAATGAGGCTCAAATCAAATCAAATCCAGTAATTGGCTGATACTGCGGTAATCAGGGTCCAGTAATTAGATGATACTGCGGTAATCAGGGTCCAGTAATTAGATGATACTGCGGTAATCAGGGTGCAGTAATTGGATGATACTGCGGTAATCAGGGTCCAGTAATTGAATGATACTGCGGTAATCAGGGTCCAGTAATTAGATGATACTGCGGTAATCAGGGTCCGACACACCTCGTAGTATTTAATTGGAAGAAGTAATTACGCTATACTGCTGTTATCAGGAGTAGATGCACTAGGCGATCATCACATGAATGAATATTTACAGGATACTGCGGTGATCAGGGACAGACACAAGTAGATAGTGTGACCGCGAATATGCTTTTAGTGAAGGATTATAGATAGGAATAAATAGTTACTTGCAGTCTAGGGAGTTTCCGCCCCACATTTCCACGGACGACTGGAGTCAGACAGGCGGCTAACGGGTGACTCATTCTGATGAATGGACGGACAGCTTTCGGATCATTCATGAGGTATGTTAATAGGTTATATATATTGTTAGGCTCTTATATGTTAATAGGTTATATAAATAAAACGTTTACGCACTACCTCTGGTGATCGCATTTTTACCGGGGCATTGCATGCAATCTTGACTCATTCGGATGGAGGGACTGACGGATAAACGGACGGATGGCCGGACAGCGGTCGGAAATGCATTGACAAGGCTTACGTTTTGATCATTTTCCATTATATTGTATTTAATATTTATTGTATATATATATATATATGTTTTTTTTCTTCTTTGGATGGTTCTATTGCGGTACGCTTGGTCACCAACTATTGCTCGTCATATATATTTATTCGATTCTGGTTGGAATAGTGTTACAGCAAGTTTTCTGTAGAGGGAGTGGGTGCAGTAGAGAAACCCCCCCTCCCTTAGGGGGGGGGTGAGTTTGCTCTTACCTATTCTTTGTCGTTTAAATTTATTTCCGTGGTAAGTTTGCTACGTTGTGAGTGTATGTATCGTTATATATTTATGGATGGTTTATTGTTTCTATATATTTTTTTCTGTGGACATATATGTTTGTATTCTTATCTAGTTGTGGTATATTTGGCTCATTCGGAGGTTGTTTGGTGGTTTCGTAGAGGTTGGGGTTAGGATATTTTTGTCTGTTCAGTTCATTTATCACTATATATAGGATCAGTGTGGTAAGTATGTCCTATAACTCAATTCGCAGCCTTAGTGTGCGATCAACCCTGTATGGTACCAACCTGATATTGAATTTAGGCAATGCTTTGTGTTTTCCATCTATTTATTTCATATGTATATAATATTTATAGAAATAGTATGGTTTGTTGGCTAGTTAATCTTAGTACTTGGCGTGATGCAACATCTGCACAGATAATTTATCTACCCCATATTGCATTAGGCAGGTTTTTAACCAGATCTATCGGTGTTCCAGTGACGCGATATTCCATTAGCGAGAATGCCTGAACGATATGGATTTATTGTGTGTTATTAAATTGTGTTATGTATACATAGTAATGATCGGTTGATTTATATTGAATTTTGATCAGTTATCTCACACAGTTAAAGGAATTTAGGCTATTTTAGGTATGCATCTTCCACACTATTTCAGGTATAATTTGGTTGGTTTTGTATGTTCTTTCTACAGTTTCCATCTTTGATGCAGGGTATTGGGTTTATATACAATCTTATGAATATTATGTTTATAGCTGCAATATAGAACATTATTTCAGGTAAAATTTAGTTATATGTTGTTGTTGATTATTTCTAGTGTTTTATGTATCTTCTTACATCCTGGCACAATATTTGACATGGTTATTATAGATATAGAAGATCCCATTTGTTACAAACTTGATCTTGTTGTTAGGTTATTACATGTTTAGTGAAGGACGGCTCTTCAATGTTTAGGAGGAGTTGGAGAATTCCATAGGCAGAAGCCCGTTGTGTTTTTGCCTATTTGTGTGAACAGACCAATTTATTAGAATTGATAACCTTAGCGTATTACAATTTTTAATGTGAATTATATCAGAGTAGAGCATCTTATTTAGCTATATTTTATAGTTAGTGTTGTTGTTGCAGTTTTTTTCCACGATAATCTCAGTAATGTAGTATTAAGAGGTGTAAGGACGTATTGCATCTTTGTGGAATTTCGTCATTGAACCCTAGCAAGGGTATAGTTTGATGTTTAGAAGACCATTTACTGGATGGAGGGGTCCTGGTGTAGATGTGGTTTACACTACTTGGCGGTCATTTGGACTTCGTCCATGTTCAACGTGAATTATATGTATGGCCTTGTGGACGTCAGTCTTATCTTCCGTGCATTTGTTAGTGAGGTTATCAGACAAGCTGCTCATCGTTGTAGTGATTTACTTAGGTCATCAGTGAACAGAAGCCTAGCTTTTCATGGCCACACTCGTTGAGACTCATGACAGGCCCATTCTTGACCACTGTACCTGTGTCTAGATTCTTGGTTATTTCCAGGATGTGACTTTGCTCGAGGCTGTTCAGAGACGATGGGTTACACAGATGCATGGTACGTCTTTGGTATCGTATCATGACTGGATGTTTCCTTTGAAATTTGTTATATATCAGTGGTAGATTACTGAGAAGTGACCTAGTAAAGCATTGTAGAGTTCGTTGTTAAGACACAGTGGGCTTGGATTTGCACTACTAGAGGCATACCATCAGTTAGGTCCATTAAATTTGTTATAAATTTTGAACAGGTATCATAGTAAAAAATAACATTATTCACATTAATTCAATGTCATATATCAGTTATTTTCGGTATGACTGTTATTTGGGTATATTGTTTTTCATGAACCAGATCACGTGGGATATTGCAGTAGGATTTATCATCTGGGTGTGGTAGGATACACCGTTTATAATAGTTAATCATTGTCGGTTAGGGTAGAGAAGAGAATCTTACTTAGCTATTTTATAGTTGTTGTTGCATGTTTTGATGGGTTATCAGAGGAAAATATCCGTATTAGGTATAAATTTGCCTAATTTCATGGAACTATTGGTATAAAATACGCTTAATTGGATGAAATGATCCAAAATTTGGTATGTTTTACCTCTCGACACTGGATTTGGCTCCGGTTCATTATCGTCTTGCAGAGTAATAAAATTCTTCAATAATTTAATGTTTATCTCAATTATGTTATCCGCTTTTATGTCTTTATTAGATGCTCATTCCCGCACGTCTTACTTTTATAAATGTTTGTGATCCGTTTGCAGTTTATAAACATAGAAGTTTTTGATCAATTCAGTTTATATGAGATTATGTTCTAATTCAGAATATCTAACTTATTCGAGCATTCACCAGATCCACTCAAACATTTTCATTAAAGGATTGTGATAATGCCCATGAACCTTACCCATCCTAACTTATCTTAACCTATTTTTCCCGTTTCATACTTATGTTAAGTACTTCTACATTGATTTAAGCTTTATTAATATCAAATCTATCCACTTAACTCTGTAGTTTTTTACCAATCTTTAGCAGATTGTCTGCCTACATATATCTAATATTTTCACTTTACTTGTTACAAGTCCAATAATACCGATTAGTTTCAAGTATTGTTATGTCATCGCTCGTTAGTAGACTGTAGAGTTCAATACGTTTATGTAAGCTTCCCGCACACGTCAGTGAGTGTTACGAGTGTTAAAGCGTTAGCAAGTTTTATGTCTGGTTTTACTGTTTGAATAAGATTTTTATAGTGTTGGATGTGTTGCTTCTACCATTTTTCGTCTATTATAACGAATATTGAATAAATCCACTCCAACAATATTTTATACAGATCTGTGATGTAAGGTCCGCAGTCAACAAGATCCAGGCTATGAACCATATCTAAGGTGCATAACTAGTTAAATATATACCAATGAACGACAACATGAATCAAAAATCAATTAATGCAAGAAGGGATACCATACAGTGACAAATGCATTAATACATAGGCAGCCTAACCGATTCTACCTAATAGGTATGTATTTTTAATCAAGTTTGATGGTTCTGCATGATATTGATATACATGAAACTCCACGTGAGGCTGTATATTTATCATATCAAAAGCAGTTGAATAAATTTCCCCCAATCTGATCCAGCAAATATCCTTCTGCAGATGATTAGATTCCAGAAGTTCATCGATATCTCTGTTACATGTTTGGATGAGACTCAGCAGGTAGGATCCAAGAGAACTAACGCACTTTAATTTGTTACATTTTTTAATGTGGATCAGTTATAAGCGATGGTAGGTTCAAAGATCTAGTCATTCTAACTAACTTAACCAATAATTATATATTTTCATTCAAGTTTGATGGATATGTATGATATTTAGTCATTATTTCGTTTGATGTACATATCAAAACCCTCCCACACGGCTATATTTTACGTAGTTTTTCTTCTAATGTCACACACCAGGTACACACATACACGCTTTGTATGCATAGGCAGGACCGGCGCGGTATAATGACGTCGTATACAGGGATGGTTACCGATACAATGTAGACACATACACACACACACACACACATATTTTGAATGCATATACAGGATCGGTTAACATCTGAGGCACTTTACCTCTGATATATGTTTTTTTCCTTAGAACAAAATTCCTTGTTACTGTTTCAAGATATTTAATGTGGACCAGCTTCACGTCATGTCAGGTGAAAAGAACTAATCATCTTAACCTATCCTAACCTTTCCTAACCAGGAATCATATAGGATCGATCGACTTTTCGTGCATACATATGATACTTTTTTATCGATTTATGATATATTCATTTTCATCCTCTGCACTTGGCTCTACAATTCCACATGCAAATTACATCGTTTGTTCTGATTGTTATATATTTTTTCATAGGATTCTTGATTTTACATGTTATTCACAATCATCAAAACCTAACCTAGCCTAACTTTATGATGGTTTTAAGTCATTGCTGTGTACATATGAAGCCCTCCAAACGACTCAAACTATCACTTTAACATGTATGTTATTTATTTTGTTGTCACTCTCATCCCATATAAGTTAGCAGAGAGGACCCATTTTCAAACTTAGATGGTTTGAATGTTTCGGGTAATTCATAGTATTTTTGATTTTGACGCAATTCTACGTTACTTTACCATGTTATTCACACCCATCATAACCTAACATGACCTTACGTCCGGTATTAAGTCATTGATATATACATATGAACCCCTCCAGACAACTCTAAATATCACTCTAACATACATGTTATTTATTTCACTGTCACTCTCGACCCGTATTAGTTACCAAGGAGGCCTCATTTTCAAACTTGGATGGATGAATGCTACAAGTATTTCAAATTTGTATCCAGTTTCATACAAACGGACACATAGTCTCACACCATGTTTTACTTAATTTACTTCAAAATCTCCACTTAACTCTACAACCTTTGACAACTTGCATCTCTGATTTTAATTTCTCTTTCCTGTACTTTTCATATTCTTAACGATGACTTCGTTTCAAGATCTGATCGGACTCTGATTTATATAATACCATTCTGTAACACATCTAGATCATTTACCTCGAGATTGGTTTTCTGGCATCATTTCACGCCTTGAAACATATTCTTCTACTGATTTCGAAAATTCGATGTTACCTCCGACTGTCACGATGTTCGCAATTCATTACTTAACTATCGAGTTAAGGATAATAGAATAATTTCATTGAGGACATACATAGTTTTTATTAGTATTTATTGGCATTATTTACAGACCTTGCTGGCATCATCAATAACATCTACCTGGTTTTGATTTTTAAACAGCATTGTTCGTCATCCAACCGTACTTATCACTATATTTCAGTATACTCTCAAAATCCATCATATACTCCATCATATCTTTGATGCAAATATCGAAGGCTGTTCTGTTCCCGTGTGTCCACAAATGTATTACTTTTTCTTCTTGAACCTTAATTATTCGAATCTTCTCCAATTCAAAGTCATTCTGAGCTTCATCATCGAGAAATTTGCATACGATTCAGTTCTTCTTATGTTCTTGGGTATAATTTGTTGTCCACTACCTAAGCTTTATTACAATCATGATGCAGATTTTCCACTTGGATCATATCAATTTCGAGATTTGCTTATCTTATTCCCCTCCCTAAACTTACTTACATACGAATGTAACGCATCCACATTAGTTACCCAAAGCAGACTTCCTTTTTTCTGCATCCATATATGAATGATATCTCCCACTCTATTGATTCTTGTTTGTCCATTCTGAGATAACTGTTATTTTCAACACAAGTCAATATTTGTTCGATACAACTCATATCATCTCCGGAAATTTCTTCTTCCAGCACTTGTAAACAGAATTTTGAGACATGAATGTTCATGTTTGTTTATTCTTTGACGAAACATGTGTCTCCGCTTGATCTCAACGTATCACTGACTCCATTCTCGGTAGCCAGCTAGCTATTATAAGTTGATTGAATGTGTTTTTTCGCAAAACGTTTGGCCTAACATTACACGCCTAGGTCATCAACTGTGTATGGGTATTGGGCTGTGTACGTATGTGAATGTGTATATTCAACCGTATGCACGTGTTACATGAGTTAAAAATGTATAACACTAATTTAAAATCAGTAGAAAAATATGTTTCAAGGTGTGAAATGATGCCAGAAAACCTATCTCGAGGCAAATGGTCTAGATGTGTTACAGATTGGTATGATATAAATCAGAGTCCGATCAGATCTTGAAACGAAGTCATCGTTAAGAATATGAAAATTATAGGAGAGAGAAATGAAAATCAGAGATGCAAGTTGTGAAAGATTGTAGAGTCAAGTGGAGATATTGAAGTAAATTAAGAAAAACATGGTGTGAGACTATGTGTCCGTTTGTATGAAACTGGATACAAATTTGAATTATTTGTAGCATTCAATCCATCCAAGTTTGAAGATGGGGCCTCTCTGGTAACTAATACGGGTCGAGAGTGTCAACGAAATAAATAACATGTATGTTAGAGTTATATTTACAGTGGTCTGGAGGGGTTCAATGACTGAATACCGTACGTAAGGTCAGGTTAGGTTATGATGGGTGTGAATATCATGTTGAAGTGACGTAGAATTGTGTCAAAATCAAAAATAAAATGAAAAACCCGTAACATTCAAAAGATCTAAGTTTGAAAATGGGTCCTCTCTGCTAACTTATATGGGATGAGAGTGACAACAAATAAATAGCATTTATGTTAAAATGATATTTAGAGTCCTTTGGAGGGCTTCATATGTATATAGCAATGACTGAATACCATACATAAAGTTAGGGTGGGTTAGGTTTTGATGAGTGTGGATAACATGAAAAATCATGAATCATATGAAAAAAGATATAACAACAGAAATAAACGATGTATTTTGCACGTGGAACTGGATGAAACTTGCTAGATTAAAATTGGAAGTGTGTATCAAAACTGCATAGGATAGATCAAAATGTAGAGCAAAGTAGAGAGGATGAAAATGAATATATCATAAATCGATAGAAAAGTATCATATGTATGCACGAAAAGTCGATCGATACTATTTAATTCCTGGTTAGAAAAGGTTAGGATAGGTCAAGATGATTGGTTCTTTTCACCTAACATGACGTGAAGCTGGTCCACATTAAATATCTTGTAACAATGACAAGGGATTTTGTTCCAAGGGAAAAAACATATATCAGAGGTAGAGTGCCTCAGATGTTAACCGATCCTGTACATGCATTCAAAATATATATATGTGTGTGTGTGTGTGTGTGTGTGTGTGTCTACATTGTATCGGTAACTATCCCTGTATACGACGTCATTATATCGTGCCTGGTCCTGCGTATGTGCACAAAGCGTGTATGTGTGTACCTGGTGTGTGACATTAAAAGAAAAACTACGCAAAATAGAGCCGTGTGGAAGGGATTTGATAAGTACATCGCACAAAATAATGACTAAAAATCATACATATCCATCGAACTTGAATAAAAATATATAATTATTGGTTAAGTTGGTTAGAACGACTAGATCTTTGAACCTATCATCGCGTATAACTGATCCACATTGAAAAATGTAACAAATTGAAGTGCATTAGTTCCCGTAGATTCTACCTGCTGAGTCTCATCCAAACATGTAACAGAGATTTCGATAAAATTCTGGAATCTAAGCATCTGCAGAAGGATATTTGCTGGATCGAATAGGGGAAAATGTATTCAACTGCTTATGATATGATAAATATAGAGCCCCACGTGGAGTTTCATATATATCAATATCATACATAACCATCAAACTTGATTAAAAATACATAACTATTGGATAGAATAGGTTAGGTTGCCTAGGTATCAATGTATTTGTCATTGTATGGTAACCCTTTTTGCATTCATTGGTAAATGATCTATGTTGTCGTACATTGATATATATTTTGCTAGTTATGTACCTCAGATATGGTTTATAGCATAGATCTTGTTGACTGCGGACCTAACATCACAGATCTGTATGAAAAATTGTTAGTGGATTCATTCAATATTCATTATAATAGACGGAAAATGGTAAAAGCAACACACCCAACACTATATAAATCTTATTCTAACAGTAAAACCATACATAAAACTTGCTAACGCTTTAACACCCGTAACACTCACTGACGTATGCGGGACGCTTACATAAACATTTTGAACTCTACAGTCTACTAACGAGCGATGACATAACAATACTTGAAACTAATCGGTATTATTGGACTTGTAACAAGTTAAGTGATAATATTAGATATATGTAGGCAGACAATCTGCTAAAGATTGGTAAAAAACGACAGAGTCAAGTGGATAGATTTGATATGAATAAAGCTTAAATCAATGAAAAAGTACCTAACATAGGAATGAAACGGGGAAAATAGGTTAAAATATGTTAGGTTTAGGGGCATTATCAAAATCCTTTGGTAAAAATGTAAGAGTGGATCTGGTGATTGCTCGAATAAGCTAGATATTCTGAATTAGAACAGAATCTCATAGAAAAACAGAATTGATCAATAACCTCTAAGTGTATAAACTGCAAACTGATCACAAACATTTATAAAAGTAAGACGTGCGGGATTGAGCATCTAGTAAAGACATAAGAGCGGATAACATAATTGAGATGAACATTAAATTAATGAAGGATTTCAACACTAACACTCTACACAAATCCGATGGATTAACTCTCCAAGACGACAATGAACCGGAGCCAAATCCAGTGTTGAGAGGTAAAACGTACCAAATTTTGGATCATTACATCCAATTAAGCGTATTTTGTACCAAATATTCCATGAAATTATGCGAATTTATACCTAATACAGATATTTTTATCTGATAACCGATCAAAACATGTAACAACAACTATAAAATAGCTAAATAAGATTCTCTACTCTACCTAACCGACAATAATTAACTATTATAAACGGTGTATCCTACCACACCCAGATGATAAATCCTACTCCAATACCCCACGGGATCTGGTTCATAAAAAACAATATACTCAAATAACAGCCATACCCAAAATAACTGATATTTGACATTGAATTTATGTGAATAACGTTATTTTTTACTATGAAACCTGTTCAAATTCTATAACAAATTTAATAGACCTAACTGATGCTATGCCTCTAGTAGTACAAATCCAAGCCCACTGTGTCATAACAACAAACTCTGCAATGCTTCACTAGGTCGCTTCTCAGTAATCTACCACTGATATTTAACAAATTTCAAAGGAAACACTCAGTCATGATACGATACCACAGACGTACCATGCATATGTGTAACCCATCGTCTCTGAACAGCCTCGAGCAAAGTCACATCCTGGACATAGCCAAGAATCTAGACACAGATACAGTGGTCAAGAATGGGCCTGACATGAGTCTCAACGAGTGTGGCCATGAAAAGCTAGGCTTCTGTTCACTGATGACCTAAGTAAATCACTACAACGATTAGCAGCTTGTCGGATAACTTCACTAACAAATACACTGAAGATAAGACTGACGTCCACAAGGCATACATAATTCACGTTGAACATGGACGAAGTTCGAATGACCGCCAAATAGTGTAAACCACCTCTACACCAGGACCCCTCCATCCAGTAAATCGTCTTCTAAACGTCAAATTATACCCTTGCTAGGGTTCAATGACAAAATTCCACAGAGATGCAGTACATCCTTACACCTCTTAATATTACATTACTAAGATTATTGTGGAAAAAAAACCTGCAGCAACAACACTAACTATAAAATTTAGCTAAATAAGATGCTCTACTCTGCTATAATTCACATTAAAAATTGTTATACTCTAAGGGTATCAATCCTAATAAATCGGTCTATTTACACAAATAGGCAAATACACAACGGGCTTCTGCCTATGGGATTCTCTAACTCCTCCTAAACATTGAAGAACGGTCCTTCACTTAACATACAATAACCAAACAACAAGATCAAGTTAGTAACAAATGGGATCTTCTATATCTATAATAACCATGTCAAATATCGTGCCAGGATGTAAAAAGATATATAAAACACTAAAAATAAACAACATGTAATTAAATTATCCCTGAAATAATGTTCTATATTGCAGCTATAAACGAAAAATTAATAAAATCGTATAAAAACCCAATACCCTGCATCGAAAATAGAAACTGTACAGAGAACATAAAAAACCGACCAAATTATACCTGAAATAGTGTACAAGATGCATACCTAAAATAGCTTAAATTCCTATTACTGTTCCGAAAACAATACAAAATTCAAAATAAATCAACCGATCATTACTATGTATACATAACACAATTTAATAACACACAATAAATCCATATCGTTGAGGTATTCTCGCTAATGGAATATCGCGTCACTGGAACACCGATGTATCTGGTTAAAAACCTGGGTAATGCAATATGGGGTAGATTGATTATCTGTGCAGATGTTGCATCACGCCTAAATAGAAAGATCAACTCGACATCTACCTGACTAATAAACCTCTTTGTCCCTATAGATATTATATACATATGAAATAAATAGATGGAAAACACAAACATTGCCTAAATTCAATATCAGGATGGTACCACACAGGGTTGATCGCACACTAAGGCTACAAATTGAGTTATAATACATACCTACTACACTAATCCTAATAACAGTATACATAGTGATAAATGAACAAACAGACAAAAATATCCCAACCCCGACCGCTACGAATCCACCAAGCATTCTCAGAATGAGTCAATATAACAAAACCAGATAAGAATACAAACATATATGTTCACAGAAAAAATATATAGAAACAATAAACCATCCATAAATATATAACGATACATACACTCACTACGTAGCAAACTTACCACGGAAATAAATTTAAAAGACAAAGAATAGGTAAGAGCAAACTCACCTAATTTTCCATGAGCGCATCCAACTTTCTGCCTAGGGGATGGGGGTGGGGGGGTTGGGGCTTTTACCGCATTCACCCCCCCTCCAGAAAACTTGCTTTAACACTATTCATACCAGAATCAAATATATATATATATATAACAAGCAATAGTTAGTGACCAAGCGTACCCCAATAGAACCATCTAAATAAGAAAAAAACATATATATAAATACAATAAATATTAAAATACAATATAATGGAAAATGATCATAACATTAACCTTGCCAATGCATTTCCGAACGCTGTCCGGTCATCCGTCCGTTTATCCGTCCGTCCCTCCATCCGAATGAGCCAAGGTTGTATGCAATGTCCCGGTGAAAATGCGAACACCAGAGGTAGTGCGGGAACGTTCTATTTGTATAACCTATTATCATATAAAAGCCTAATAATATATATAACCTATTAACATACCTTATGAATGATCCGAAAGCTGTCCGTCCATTCATAAGAATGAGTCATCCGTTAGCCGCCTGTCTGACTCCGACCGTCCGTGAAAATGTGGGGTGCAAACTCCCTAGACTGAAAGTAACTATCTACTGTCACACGCCACAAAATTTCCCTGGAATAGATTAATACCTGATACTGCAGTGGTCGGGCTCGTACACACCCGTTGTACTCCCCATAGCGATACGAATACAGATATAAATGCAGGGTACTGTGGTATTAAGGTACAGAAATGACACCCGTGGTACATCGCTGAAAGAAGCGAAGCAGGTTACTGTGGTATTAAGGTACAGAAATGACACACCCGTGGTACATCGCTGCAAGAAGCGAATGCAGGATACTGTGGTATTAAGGCACAGAAATGACACACCCGTGGCACATCGCTGCAAGAAGCGAATGCAGGATGCTATGGTATTAAAGTATAGAAATGACACACCCGTGGTACATCGTTGCAAGAAGCGAATGCAGGATACTCTGGCAATTAAGGTACAGAAATGACACACTCGTGGTACATCGCTGCATGAATCGAATGCAGGATACTGTGGTATTAAGGTACAGAAATGACACACCCGTGGTACATCGCTGCAAGAAGCGAATGTATGATCATGTGGTATTAAGGTACAGAAATGACACACCCGTGGTACTTCGCTGCAAGAAGCGAATGCAGGATACTGTGGTATCAAGGTAAAAAAATGACACACCCGTGGTACATTGCTGCAAAAAGCGAATGCAGGATACTGTGGTATTAAAGTACAGAAACGACACACCCGTGGTACATCGCTGCAAGAAGCGAATGCAGGATACTTTGACAATAAAAGTAAAGAAATGACACACCCGTGGTATATCGCTGCAAAAATCGAATGCATGATACTGTGGTATTAAGGTACAGAAATGACACACCCGTGGTACATCGTTGCAAGAAGTGAATGCATGATCCTGTGGTATTAAGGTAGAGAAATGACACACCCGTGGTACATCGCTGCATGAATCGAATGCATGATCCTGTGGTATTAAGGTACAGAAACGACACACCCGTGGTACATCGCTGCAAGAGGAGAATACAGGATACTGTGGTATTAAGGTACAGAAATGACACACCCGTGGTACATCGCTGCAAGAAGCGAATGCAAGACACTCTGGTATTAAGGTACAGAAATGACACACCCGTGGTACATCGCTGCAAGAAGCGAATGCAGGATACTGTGGTATTAAGGTACATAAATGACACACCCGTGATACATCCCTGCGAGAAGCGAATGCAGGATACTGTGGTATTAAGGTACATAAATGACACACCAGTGGTACATCGCTGCAAGAAGCGAATGCAGAATACTGTGGTATTAATGCACAGAAATGACACACCCGTGGTACATCGCTGCAAGAATCGAATGCAGGATACTGTGGTATTAAGGTACAGTGCATCCCCAGAAGAAATACTTACAGGGATCTACGGGGTTGAGGGTCAGACGCACCCTGTAGATAATTTCCTCGCAGGAAACATTTCAGGATACAGCGGTGATTAGCGACAGACCCACCCTTTAGTACATCCCTGTTAATCAGTATTAAAAGACACTGCGGAGATCAGGGTCACGCATACCTCGCAGTACATTTCTGAGAGGAATAATTACATGATGAAGCGGCGACCAGGGACAGGCACGCCCGGTAAATATCTTTCTGTAAGAAACGATCAAAAAAGAGCCTGCTGATCAGGAATTTACAAACCCTGAAAAAAATATAGCTGAGATTGTGCGGAAAAATGTTACGGTGGTGATTGTGAAATTGTATTTACTTATGTATTCGTGAAGTGTATCTCAGCTTGTTTGTTGGAAGTGTCATGTGGTATTACAATAAAGCAGGAAGGTTTCATCCAGCGTCAGGAAATAAGTCCATCAAACAAATATTTTTTTATCCAACTCGAAACAGGACCTGCAATCTTGTGTGGTTTGGGTTGGGTTACTTTTGGCTGCGTAAAGTATAGGAAACATTATCGAAACTCCAAAGTGTGGGCCACTTTAGAAGGACAGAAAAGCCGGTGTCACGAAGAGACATGTATAGCCTGGGTCACGTATGGAAATGGAAATGCGTTTAAAAATATTTACAAGAGCTGGAAGACAGCAACAGACCCTCTGGCCCAAACTAGGTTGCCTCCTAATAGTTGGAGGATTAGTTATGAAGTAGAACGTCAAAGAAAGCATCATGTGTCTGTGTAGAATCTGCAGTAGAGAATCAATAAAGAGAATGGCTGATGTAGGAAAAAACATTTAACGATACACGGGGCGGGGTATTTACGCTGGAATTATTTTGCCCAGAGAGTGTTTACGACGGAAAAGATTCACCGGATTCTTTTTCGTTCGAATCTGTTTCCGATCGAAAGTGTTTACGAAGGTTCGATTTTCAATCGAAAACATAAAGCCTGTATATA
>SDVV010014619.1:0-14755 GCA_016164225.1 Gammarus roeselii
TATACATATTTACATACATGTATACACTAACTTCTTTTCCGTGCTAGGCATGTGGAATATATTCTCCACACACTCCCGCCAGAGAGAAAAGCGCATTGTCATCTATTGTAGTCGAGCGACAATTCCCTTTCTTGCTGCTAGAGCCGCTGCTCTTTTGGGTCTCATAGCGCCTAACTCACGTTCAGCTGTTGTGTTTAAGCTGTCTCCCTTGTCACGGGTGACCCGGCAAGTTGTGTCCCCTTGCCCATCATTCGCCTCGGACAGGGGTGCCTGGTTTGGTTCCGGCAACTCGGGAGAAACATCCAAAGATTCTCTCGCTTGTACTTCTAATGGGTAGAGTAATACTTCCGGTCTACTGACTGTCCCACCGCGCGTTTTTTATTTCAAGCTTTGTACGTGACCATCCTTTCCTTTGCGAAGGTTGATGACCCGGCCCAGGCTCTATTGTAGCCTGGGTCCCTCATCGTAGATCTGAACTTTATCACCCACTTTGGGTGAGCTGATCTCCCTGATTTCTACTGCGTTATGCCGTAGAATGGTCAGATATTCTTTCCTGAACCTGGTTTGGAATTGGTGTAACATTCTTTGAATGGATTCTGGCGGCGCGTCAGGAGTTCTGCTGTGAACATGGAGGGATCATATTCTTCTCCGGATCAGGCGTTGCGACAGCTATGCTGTCTAGACGATATCCAAGCATCAGCTGGGATGGCGTCAGTGGTTCACAGTCATCAACTGAGTCTGAAATAAATGTTAGCGGATGGTCATTGAGGTTCGCTTCTGTCTCACAAAGTACAGTGTGTAGTTCATCTTCTGTCACAATAGCTCTGTGTAACGTTTTCTGAAGACACAGTTTGACCATTTTCACTATCCTCTCAAAAAAGCCTCCGAACCAAGTGGCCCGACTGGGGTTGAAAAGCCACTTGCATTTATTTTGATTCAGGGTATTCCGTACACTGTGATGTTAATCCCAAGATTGTAGGATCTAGGCGGAACTCACAAAGTTTGATCCATTATCACTGATCAACATTTGAGGATGGGAACGACGAGCCGAAAATCTTTGTAGGGTTCTTAGGAATGCTTCTGCGGACAGGTCCTTGGCAACTTCCAGGGGGACAGCTCGAGTGGATCAGCAGGTGTACAAGGCGATGTTCCTTTTTTCAACTTGAGTCCCTTCCTTAACATAAAGGGACCGGCATAGTCTACACCAGTTACCACGAAAGGACGTGACTGAGTAACTCTATAACTTGGTGGAGGAAGGGTTGGTGGTCCACAGAAAGGTGACCCACGTTCCCGTCTACATTGCATGCACTTCCTAATTATGTTTTTGACTCTGTCGGGCTCTTGATTTGTACCACCTTTGACGTGGCTGGCCACGACGGGGTTTATTCCCAAGTGGTGTCTTATTTTGTGAAATTCTTCAATAATCATATCGGTGATCCGATGCTTGGTAGGTAGTAGGACTGGATATTTTACAGATCCCTCCACCTCAGCTTCGGTGAGTCTACTATCTACTACTAATTTGTCACCTCTGAGCGTCAGGTTGAGTTGCTTCATCAATGGAGTGGAGCGCCTGGAACTGGGATTGCGGATGAATTTTATCTCATCCGCAAATACTTCTTGCTGACGTGCTTTGACTGCCCAGCTCTCAGACCATTCCCTCTCCTTGAGAGTTAGACTCATTGGTTGTTTCATACCATTGTTCACCGACTTACCATTAGGAATACCATTTGACTTACCCTTCATCATACCCTTTGACTTCCATTTGCCTTAATCTTTAGGCTGTCAATGAATTTCTTCACCCACCCCAGAGTGTTAATCAACTTCTTGAAGGTGCAACATTTCTTTGCAACAGCAAGTAGGAAATGCTCGGGGGGGTGGGCTCTCTTCAGCTTCATTTAGTGTTACAGTGTGCACTTGAGTTGGGAAGTTTTCCCACTCCTGGAGTTCCACTATGTTCTTGGGTCCATGCCACCACAGGTGACTTGATTTGAGCTTCCTCGGGCTTACTCCTCGAGTTATCAGCTCTGCGGGATTTTGATAAGTGGGAACATAGTGCCAGTTAGCATTAGGGAGAGCTTTATGTCCAGCTTCTGGTTTTGCATGTAAGCCTCGAGGGGGCTTGCTGAGTGGATCCAATCCAAGGCAACTTAGCTGTCTGACCACATGTGAATGGCTTCAATGCTGACTTCCTTTTCATAAGCTTCACACACATACATGGTCAGCCTTGCTCCAAGTAGTGCTGCAATCAATCCCAATCTTGGTACAGAAAGCGTTTTTTCAGGTGCAATCCGTCTTTTTGCCATCAACAGTGTTGCCTTACCTTCAGTGACCTTATACACAACAGTTCCATATGCTACTGTGGAGGCATCTACAAATGTGTGTAGGGTCACGCTTGATGGGTATGGGTACATATGTCACCTATCATTGAGAACTCTTTCTTAATCTTCTCCCATTTTACTTCAATGGATTCTGGAAGATCATCATCTCAATTCACCTTTGACTGCCAAATTTCCTTCATTAGGAATTTAGCTCTGATGGTGATGGGGGTCATTAATCCAAGGGGATCAAACTGTGCGTCTAAACCCCGCAAGATGGTTCTCTTGGTTGACTTACCTGATTCTAGCTCCTTTTTAGCTTTTGCTAAGGTGTCCTGAAATGTGTCCCATCTGAGTCCCAGGACAGGAACAGTGGTTCTGACATCTGACTCACCTTCCTTTTCTGTGATCCTTTTGAGCTCTGGGTCTTGGTTGCCCATTCCCTGAGGTTGAGCCCAGCTTCACCTAAGATTTCCTTGGATGAACCATGGAATTATTTTAACTCAGTCGTTGTTGATGCTGTGATCAAGAGGTTATCCACATAGATATTCCTTTTGATTTTATCAGCAATGTCCCTTTGTTCACCATATTTTTAAAAGTGGTAATCAATGGTCGCATTAAGGATAAATTGAGAGCAGGTTGCTCTAAAGAGGATGACCTTGAAGCAATAAGTGTCTATGGGACTGTCAGGATCCTTGGGATCTCTAGGCCATAGAAACCTAGTAAAATCTCTGTCCTGCTCATCCAACCCTACCATCAAGAATGCCTTTGCAATGTCAGAACAGGCAGCTAGCACCTCCAATCTGAATCGCATCAACATTTGAGGTAACTTAGGGACCATGATGGGATGGTCCAGGGTACAAATAATCATTCAGACTTACTGCATCAATGTGTGGTTTAGCTGAACAATCAAATACCACACGCAGGGAAGTTGTATGAGAATCCTTCTTCACTAAGTGGTGGATCAAGTAGTGACAAACATTCATCGGTTTCATGTTACTTACCCTTTCGATGAAACCTTTCTGCAACTGTTTTTGCATTACACCATCATAGTGCTTTAAGAGTTCAGGTTCTGACCTCAAACACTTGAGATTACTTACCAGCCTTCCCTGGGCCAAGCGATAATTGATTGGCAGCGTGGGATGAGAGGCTTTCCACGGTAGTCTAGCTACATACTTACCCTCAGAGAATCTGATGCTTCTGTTGAACTGTTCTAGGCCTGCTTTATCATCTGGGTGAGCTTCCTCTGGCGAAATGCCGATGATATCTAGCTTCCACAACAGGTCGACATCTCGTTCAGGTACCTTGTTGACTGCAACCTTGAGTGCAGTGATTACACTTACCTGGGGGATGCCAACTCTCTATTTGTTATGGGTCCAGACAACATGTCTCCGAGCTTTGCCGATATTATTGTAACTCCTTCATCCTGTTCTTTAGGAATGATGAAGTTATAATAATAGTCTGCTCCCGCGAGCATGTCTACCGGGTAGTGGACTGTATTATCAGAACAATCAGCCAGTTTACGTCCTTTGGCTATTGACTTTTGAGCAAGCTCATTTACTCCATTCATGTGGAGCCTTTCAGCTAGAGTGTCAACCACTATCACATCCATATATATGCTCTCATGTGTTGGCACATCAATATTATTGTGACAGTGATGATGTCATATTCAGTTTCAGTACCTTTACTATTGAAACCACCGATGGTCAGGATGGTAAGACTACATGATGTGTCACCATTGCTCAGTATTCCTCTTTTAATGAAGGATATCTGCGCGCCCTGATCAAACAAAGCTCGCACAAACTTTGTTCCATCTTTGGTTCTCAAACTTACCATTGCTGTGGGTAGGGCAGTAGCCTTCCCACATCCTGCTGCCAGTGTATTAACAGTAGCTACACTAGCAGGACCATTTGCTGCAGGACTAGAAGCATGCCTTTCTGATTACCTGATGACTTGTCATCTGACTGCAGATACTTACTTCTTTTATTACATAGAGCACCATGGTGACCCGTTCTTTTACATATTTTGCAGAATGGTTCTTTTTCAGAGCAATCCGTTGCTCTGCGGCCCACCTTGAAGCACTTGTAGCAAAGGCGCAGCTCAAATACTCGAGCTTTCCTTGCCTCAGTGGTCTGGTATTGGGTTCATCTATACACAGAGTGATCTGCTGAACATAGACTACACAGACAAGTTCCTACCTGAAATGACCCAAAAGTGCTCAGGGGCTTAGAGTTATCTCCCTGATTCCCTCTGGAGAGATTTTCATTATGTGCCGATCTTTGAGTGCCAGCATTTGCCTTTGCTTTCCAGGATTTTGGGATTTACCTTGTGTGTCACAGTCTTCCATTCTAACTATGACGTCTCGCAGTGCCACGTGGAAATTCTTCATGTTCCAGGCTTCAGAATTTTATTTGTGACCATTGCAAGCTTCTAAAATGGTGGGAGGTTGTTTCCTCTTGAGCGGGTTGACTAAAATAGAACTGCAATTTGTGCACTCGTTGCAGTCTATCCCCGCAGTCTCCAAGTGACACAATTGAGCCTCCATCCTTTGTCTGTACTCCTGCAGGGATGCTAAGGATCTCGAACTTGCTTGGATGTC
Organism: Gammarus roeselii; assembly: GCA_016164225.1. NCBI lineage: Eukaryota > Metazoa > Arthropoda > Malacostraca > Amphipoda > Gammaridae > Gammarus > Gammarus roeselii. The sequence goes on from SDVV010014619.1 coordinate 4,915, forward strand.
ATCCAAGGCATAAAGATGAGCAGTTTTTATGCGTGACTCATCTCCAAACTGTTTCTTGAGCAGTGCCACTGCTTGAGGGTATGCCTCATTTGTGAGTGTGAAACCCATCAACACACTATGAGCAGGCCCCTTCAGCTTGCTACTTAGATAATGGAATTTCTCTCACGGTTCCAAATCTGACATCTGATCAATAACTTTGAATGACTGACAAAAACTATTGAACAAAAGAATGTCCCCTGAGAACTCCATTATCTCTAGAGTTGATTACTTCACTCATGCTGCCCTCCTTGTTTCACTAACAGATGGAGTGGCGTTGCTAGGTGGACCAACTCTAGTTCCTTCCATTAAGCGGTTGCATTTTGTGATGAGCAACCTTACCTCGTCTACCTCTTTCACATGGTCTGCTGCCATACTGTAGAGTGCATCTTCGGTAACTGTTTCATCAATTACTTGGATCTCTCCACTACCTTTTGGATGTGCCTTTCAGCTAGCCTCACATTCAAAGCAAGAGCATCTAAATTTTCAGGGGCACTGAAGGAGTCTGCATCACAACACTGTTTCAACTTTGGAAGCAGTGTTGTGATGAGCCCTTATATGCCCCTTTGCTACGAACGAGACCGTCCAAGGGTGGCCCAATCCTGAGATCATTGGGTATTTATCCGTCACAGAATAATTTTTTTACCTTGTCCGTTCAGTTACGGAGTCTACTTGACCAACAAGTCAACAAAATCCACCCTCCTCAAATGTTTCCAAAACCTTTCATTGAAAAACACTCTACTTTTCAAGGCATAAAAAACAAAGAAGAAAAATGAATCTATTGACACTTGATTTTGACCTTGGTGACTTACAGACACCAATGATCTACCATATTAACCTTTTGTTGGTTGAAATACCACCCTTCAAGAATGCTTCCCAGCCTGTCACGAGAGAAGTCACTACTTCTCATAGGCACAGAATCAATCAAGAAAATTATTATTTCTTCCCAACACTATAACGATCTCCTGATAGCATGTAGACACAACCTATGTCTACTTTATTTAACTATTCATCAATTGGAATTGTGTTTTCCTATATGTTTCCGGAACCTGTCAGTGAAGAGCACACTACCTTTCAAGGCATAGAAACAAATAAGAAAACACCAACTTCAACTTGACACCATTTGCAATCAGGTTTAACAATATTTTATTCAGTTTTCATTTTTATTATTACCTTTTTAGATAATTGGAGCCGTCATCATTTGACAAAGTAATCCCCAATGATAACCAGGGTTGCACTCAAACTTGTCAACCAAGGCTAACCTTGAAAACTCAAGTATCAAACATTAGCTTCAATTACAATACATTTACCATGTTCCAGTAGGAATCTGGCTCGTCTCATTATATGTTGCAAATTGATAACTTGGTAATTACTACATACAAACCAATTCATTTTTATAAATGAAAATTTTACCAATAACTTTACACGAATTTTTATCTTAACACATTAAATGAATATATCACTGCCTATAGTTTTATATCCACACTATGACGCTTGCTATTTCCAAGAACAATGACGGCGATCTGAATTTACGGTCCGGTTCGAAGTCGGACCATTATGTGGGAATTATTTCCTTTCCCTCAGCCCTTTGCACACTTTTATTGAGATCGACAACTGATTGCATATTTGAATTTAAACAATTGGGCATATATTCAACACATCACTGATACAATGGGAACTTACTTGGATTTTGGTCTTCACGAATTGATGGCCACTTCATGTGACTTCCTTTCTTGAATTCACTGTCGTCAACGGTCATCGAGTACTAATCACCTATTGTTACACTAAAACTGCGTCATCCTATCTGGCAGGGTTAGTTACGCTCTCTACTGCTACAGTAAGACCTACATTTAAACTAGTCGGGGGTCGTCAAATTGATAGTATCCAAAATTTGTGCTTTCCATCCTTGAGCGCAACGTCACGAACGACACCGGTCACGGTTACTTGAATACTGACTGCCTCTAGGCTTTTTTTCCCCAGGGGCGATCCTCTTTCAAGCTCGCCGGTTGGTAACAACATACGCACGGACACTCAGGACACACATCATGGTTTACTTTTGATCCACAAACAACTACAACAGTACCGAAAATAAAACATTACCATACCATAGAAATGACCTATTTCAATGTTATATGTATACCTTAGGATGACTTTCGCCCACAACAGGGGCTACTTTGTTTTAAAGAATTGCTCTATAAACGACAGGGGAAATTCATCTGACAAAAAGCGAGTAGTGGAAATTTCCAGGCAGCTGGAAAAGGGGAGGAGGGAGGGCGGTAGACACTGTTCTCGCTTCCCCATCTCAACCCAAAAAACGCTCACCCAAGCTGAAAACAACATGGTTCACGAAATATATACGTACATAAACATGCACATACATATAAACATATATATATACATATATACACCAACTTCTTCTCTGTGCTAGGCATGTGGGATATATTCTCCACACAAATTTTGAAATCGGCGGTTGCCAGGGGACTCTATGTCGACAAACGCATGCAGGCAACAATAAGAAAGTTAATTAGGATGATTACATGGAGGGGAAGTGACACGGAAACTGTGACGTCGTCAAGTCGTGTCGCAGCTCTGTTTCGGAGCATGCTTACGATAGGATTTTTATTTATTTATTCCAAATAATGTATTGTAACTCGAGGTTGTTCCCTTTGACGAATGTGTTTCCACGTTGGTTACTCTAACATCAAATAATATAAAGAAAAGTTCCTGGAATATCCTGAAAATCTTCATGTCTAATATTTGGAGAATAATTCAAAACATTGTGTCACAGGCGCAGTCAATAGTGCCAGGGCAGGCACAGTATGATGTTGTGTCAAGGAAGCGTGAATGTGGTGCCAGAGACTACGTATATGCTGACAGCAAAACGTGTCGGGTAGACAGCGAACCAGATTGAGTTTGACTAGAAAAGTATTCTTGCAATAAAACGCAAATGAACTTTTTCTAATTATAACAAAAAGTTACTCGATATAACTAGTGATGACAATGCTTTTTTTTAACCCACTGAGGGAATATTTTGAAACGGCATTTAATCACCTAATAATTGACCGATTAGAGAAAAATTTCCCTCGGGACGTTTTGGTATTATCCTCTATGTTTGGTGTACATAAAATGTTTTACAATATTTCATGCAGGAAAAATAATCAGCTCATCTTGTCTCTTTGAATCTTCCACGAATGAAGAACAGATACGTATGACAGCAGAGGAAGAGAGAAGAGCAAACATCGTCAATTTTTTTCATTTGCGTCGTCAAAAATGTAGAATAACTGGAATTTCACAGGTGCAGCTGCAAGGACATTACACTGCAAAAACAAAGGCTGAAGTCATCGATGCGTTAGAGACCACAAAAAGGTTTGCGGCCAGTGTATTGATAAGAGAATTCTTCGTACGCAATTGAAAATTAGGCCGTACACGTTTCACAGGAGACAAGATCTTTGTCTAACTCAGAAAATCAACTTTGTCTCGTATACTATCAGCTCTAAAAACGTAACTTTCGCGTTTATATTTTAACAACCTTCAAATGAAATTGTATTCAGTTATGTAAGCTTTTATTGTTGTATGTTTGCAGTCAGACGTCTATAGGAAATGTAAATGTGTAAAGACGTACTATAAAACATACAATCTCCGAGCAGGTATGTCGAAAACAAAACGCGAAATTAAAAATTAGGTTGATCTCTTTACAGCCAATATTACCTGCACCATGTTTTTTCTCGACATGGAGTTGTTTGTGCTTATGGCCACATCCTGATCCTCTAAATTTAAGGTCCTAAGACATCGCCAACCTCGATCAACATGATGACTGTGTGATAAAGCTGCCCAATGACTAACCGAAGAAGAAATCAGGCGATCTGTCTCAAACTGCCACAGTATATCAAGTCTTTGTGACATCAAATGTATGAGCTCATCTCGAAGACGAGTTGTAGGGACGAGCCTTTTTTTCTAATAAAAAGAAAATGTCTACCACAATTTAATATTAACCTGGCGCAAATTATGATTAATGTTAATTTTCTGAGGTTATGACTTATTTCTCAAAATATACCGTTTATGACAAACACCTTGTTCATAAATAATAAAACATGATTTGAATAATGTTCGTTGCGATGTTCCAACATCTACATTTGTTTCTTCGTTACAATAATGATCTTGAGTCCACGGCAACATACCCAGCGGGGGACCTGACCCTAGGGCGCCCCTTCTTAGCATATATTGTATTATCTCCATGCAGTACCTGGGTTCAAACCCTGAAGAGCTTCTGTAGACGCATGCGGCACCACCACTAGCAGGAGCGTAAGCGTTTAGGCGCGCCTACTGGTTGCCCACGACACCATCCCTAGGATATACCTAGACTATTAGAGGCTGTTACCGGACGCTCCCGGCACCATCACTACCAGAGGCCTGGAATCGGATGTACTGCTACTGGACGCCTACGGCATCATCCCTAGCCAAAGTCCAGACGCGAGGCGCACCTAACGGTCTCCTACGGCACCATCTGTAGTAGGAACCATGACCCTAAGCCTCTCCTACCGAACGCTCCCGGCACCATTAAGTGCGGAGGCCTAGATTCAAATGCCCTTTTGTAACTGGACGCCCCCGACACCAGCCATAGCTCGGGCCGAGACCTTGAGGAGCTCCTACCGGAAGTCTACTGCACCATTTCTATAGTGGAGGCCCAGACCCTGAGGGTTTCCTACTTGACGGCACCAACACTTTAGCAGCAGAGGCCCGGAACTAGGAGCGCTCATATCGGACGTCAACGGTACCATACCCAGCAGAAGACTAGACACTGAGAACCCGCATCAGAGTTTGCCAAGGAAATTCCTTCACTGACTCATGAGGGAGCAGTGAGACGGGGGAGCGTCGCTTACTGCCCACCCTAAATATAAAGGAGAGTCGCAAAACACAGGACCAGGCGATGATCTGCTTTGCTGTGGAAGGATGTTGTTCCTAATGAGTAGCAATTAACTGAATAAAATAAAACATTAAGTGCTTCTAGCTTGTCATTGATAGGTACTATGATAGTTGATTGAAATCAATGTTAAACCTTACTTTATAGTTATGAACCATTTTTAAAAATAGTTGCATTTGCATTTTGAATATTTGCTGTTATATCCCAATGTTTTTTCTCAAAGACGAAACTCTGGTGTATTCTGGTGTAATTAAAACCTACACCAGAATATTTTCTCATACAAATCCCTATCTAGAAAACGAGCCAACCCAAAAACATTTCAATAGGGTTTGTGTTAAGAATCGAGGCTTTTATTGAATAATTTGATGTAAAATAATGGTACTTCAACAGGTGGTGGCAGAAGCTCAATAAATGTCAAAACTTTAGACTGTAGTGTTGGTGAGTATTTTAGAATTGAAACATCCGTTTTAGGTCAGTGTTCGATGCCCCAGCGTAGGGCAGTTCCACTGAAATTCCTTTCGGGTAGCTGGTCAGGATATCCAAATGTACTCCTAGGTTATCACATGACCATCCCCAGACAGCTTCCTCTTGAGTAACTGCTAGGTTGTGTGGTATCAGAATCTTTTCCTGCGCTAACTCCAATGACACTCTCATCTTCTTGCAACATGTCAAGTACACGATTAGGCACCCTGTAACAGTACAGGACGCGCCGGCATTCTTAGTATTGTCAAGAGGCTGAGGATGACACTGTTGATCTTCATTGTTGTCACGGAACACCGGGGGATTACGTAGAAAAAAGTAACTCTATACAGTAATGTCTTCATACAATACAATAGCACGCTGTGAATAGCTCTCAGTAAACTCCTCTAGAAAAGTCGTCGAAGGTACGCAGTTACAAGCGCTCTCGTCCAGGTCCCCGTTCGGCATGGTTGGACCTTCCACTATGATCGAATTATTGTCTGCTAGATGGCGTCAATCGAACAAGTTAGTTACGTGTAAATCAAAGAAGAAATACTGATTTCACACACATTAAATCAGTCTGGGGCAGTACATGTTCAGTTATCGTACTTGGAACATTGTCCCATTGACATGCTAGCTTATACAGGGAAATTTATCTGCCCTAATACGTCGTTTGGGGCAGATCCATTTGTCTGTACAAGCTCACATTTTCTGATTTATCATCCCATGTTGGAGACTCGATCTCGTCCGTAGGGACGTGTTCTTGCCATGTCATCTTTTCCAAAACATCATGTACTGTTCATCCAGCTAACACAAAATAACACTAACATAAATTAAAATGTTGAGTGAAATCTTCATCGACAAAGACTCAGGAGAGTTCCGAAGTATCGGAAAAAGTACGAACTCTCCTGGAAAAATAAATAGTTGCTGAGCAGATTTACGGACTATCCGTTGAAATGCCGGTACTGACATCATACGAAGTTTGTACCAATCATTTTGTCATCAACACTGATGTTGTGCATGCACTAGATTTTATGTTTTTTTCAGCTGCTTGCTCCTCCTAGGATTTCGGGGATAAAACGACTCCTCTCCCAGGAAATACAGGTACCATGGGACATTACCCTCTTTATAAAAACAATATATAACCTGTATATAACCTGTTTTCCATTATAGAATGAGGGTATTGTAGATGCATATTTTGATTCATGTAAAACGCGCTCATATAAACAGACTTCTAGCTATTTATGTTTCACAAATTATTAGCAAATGATAGCACATAAATGATCGATGTTTATATTCATGCCACAATACACATTAAAAAACATTGCAACTAGTCTTTCAAATACAAGAAATATAATTTTCAAATTAATTTAACGAAATATATTTTATCCGATTGTAATTTATAACAACACGCACTGCTCCAATGGTTAAGAAAAGAGCGTATCGATGCATTTCTTTTGCAGTATTTGTTTCACAGGAACAGAATTTCTCGCTGCTCTTGCATGGGAGTTATATTCTCAACTTCTTCACGAATAAATAAGCCACGGAGAGAGGTTTTGTGTGCGTTGACTGGATGCTATCCAACCAAAAACGCAGGGACTCATATAGTAATTTGATGTGATATTGCTTGTCAATTTGCCAGTATACTATAGTGAGGGTAGGTAATTGTAACTCATGAGCATTATGAATATCTTCTGGTAATATCTCAATAAGATATAAATTCGGAAATAAAAAATGCCCTAAAATCAACTAGGACATAAACCTGTTTTCTCCTCTTTTATCCAATGCAACCTGATGGGATTGAATCATTAAGGCAATATTTTTTTTCAACTGTTAACATGTTCCATTATTTTATCCGTTGTCAATAAGATAGTATTGGTTGCTAACTTCAAGCTCTTTGTAATCACAAAAAAATGAGACGCGTTATGCTCCATTCATTCCTTTCCTTGTTTGCCCTCAAGCATCAGGACAGATAATATTCCTCGTGAATATTCAAGTAACATCAAATTCCATTATATGTATTGGATGGAAACGTTTATTAGTTATGAACAAAATCACTCCCGTTTGATCCCTAGGAAACTTTATTGTACGAGATTTTTTATACAAATGTTTCTCTTGAGATTCATGATAGGAATACAACATTTCCACAAACGTAAGGAGACAAATATTTTGAGAACATTTCTCAGGATTAGATACGCGATGGTGCGTTGCTGAGCTGTAAATCAATCTATCTCTCTGTGGAAAAAAATGCATCGATTATCTTCAATGTTTAATTACTTCATTCAGTATTCCCAAACCGCTCATTAAACAACGCCGCATTCATGTATTGGTCGAACTTCTTTTAAACTCTCTCAGTTGGGAAGAAACAATTTGAATATTCAGTTTCATTGTTGCATTAAAGGGACTCAACTTGCATACACATTGCAATCGAAATGAATACAAGAGTTACTCATCAGAGAGCATCATTGCAGCTAACAGCTATGGCAGTTTAATCATTGCCCTGTTATGATGTCCGGTGATATTAAACAAAAACTGACAGTTGAGACTTATTGCAGTGATGGGAGTTGGCTCATTGCCTGCAATACCATACGATAAAGAGAATGGAAACATTACGCGTGATTAAGTGGGAAATGTCCAATTTTAGATGGCTTTAGCAATTTAAAATAGGCAGATTCCGCCTGACCCATCCTAACCTATTTCAACGTAACGTGAAAACCGACACATACTATTGTTATTGGTGTTTTGTTGCTCAATGAACATTATAACAGTTGCATGTGAGCCACGTGGCTGCCAGTCACTGTGAGCGTTGAAAAAGTTGCCGCTTTCTTGAGTGAGCATTATCGACTGAAGCTATTACTAGCCAGTGGTGTTAGTGAAGTCGAACACTATTATTGTAGCTATCACTAGCCAGTGGTGTATGTGAAGTCATACACTATTCATGTAGCTATTACTAGCCAGTGGTGTATGTAATGTCGAACACTATTCTCGTAGCTATCACTAGCCAGTGGTGTATGTGAAGTCGTACACTATTCATGTAGCTATTCTAGCCAGTGGTGTATGTGAAGTCGAACACTATTCTTGTAGCTATCACTAGCCAGTGGTGTATGTGAAGTCGTACACTATTCATGTAGCTATTACTAGCCAGTGGTGTATGTGAAGTCGAACACTATTCTTGTAGCTATCACTAGCCAGTGGTGTATGTGAAGTCGTACACTATTCATGTAGCTATTACTAGCCAGTGGTGTATGTGAAGCCGTACACTATTCATGTAGCTATCACTAGCCAGTGGTGTATGTGAAGTCGTACACTATTCATGTAGCTATTACTAGCCAGTGGTGTATGTGAAGCCGTACACTATTCATGTAGCTATTACTAGCCAGTGGTGTATGTGAAGCCGTACACTATTCATGTAGCTATCACTAGCCAGTGGTGTAAGTGAAGCTGTACACTATTCATGTAGCTATTACTAGCTAGTGGTGTATGTGAAGTCGTACACTATTCATGTAGCTATTACTATTACGAATGGTATTACGAATGGTAGCTAAAATATTAATGGATGTAAAGGAGCCTCACCTTGTGGCATGTCAGATATTCTTATGGGCATGCACGGATAGGGACAGATTGCACATATAAGTCTTGTTTATGGGCGTTCTGTAATTACTTTTGATATCACTAGTTTATCTGTTTCATTAAAGAACCATACAGGATTTTAGATATGTGTCATAATTTACTTCTGATAGCGAACATGAATATTAATAAGAAGTGCACATTTTATTTTTATGTGTCCGCTTTGATGAATCAAGTGTGTTACTTTTTTGACCAAGTTATAATTCTTCGAGCAAACCAAATTAAAGCAATAATTATCAGAATATCATTGATGAAAAAAAAATCTTTGTGTGTGACCTTTCGATTTGTCATTTTTATGTCACTTTTAAAAGCTTAAGAATATTTTCCTTCCGAATATCCGGGTGATGCAATTTTATTGAGGTTATAATTACAATGAGCTTCTAATTTGATGGCATTTCAGATATTGCTAGTTTGCTTACTTATGCAATTAAATTAGTGTATTTATTTATCATAGCATTATATTGTCCTATTATCCCGTTTCAGTAAGCAATAAAAGTTCACTTATTCATTATTTGGACTTACACTTTTATTCCACGAAACCTTCTAATGCCTTACGCCGAAAATCATGTGAGACGTCCAAATAACCTACCTTTGAACGAGTGACCACATCGGAAGGCGAATAATTCGTATTTTGGTAGCTATGAAGTTACTTAATAAATGCAAGCCACATTCACGAGTTCTGTCATCGAATCATTGATACAACAAGCAAGTAATCTCTACACAATCTGTTACAACAATGTTTAACAAAGATTATTTATTACAGCTATCAATAATACATAAATCCCAGCTTGGTTAGCA